>SSNP01000259.1:133888-167207 GCA_006937955.1 Pachypanchax playfairii
AAAAAAAAAAAAAAAAAAAAAAAAAAATTTTGATACACTTGATGTATCAGCATCGGAATTAAACTGGACTCCAAACAGTCCGCCTCCTTATATTTTTTTCCTTCTCTTTGAATTCTTGCTTGTATGTTCTCTCAATGTAAGTCGCTTTGGATAAAAGCGTCTGCTAAATGACAGTAGTAGTAGTAGTAGTAGTACTCTCCATGTTTGCAATGATTGTTATTGCTGTCACTATCTGTTTCTCTGTTTATCTTTCTATAGACATGATGCCCAAATCCCTCTGCCCACTCTCCACTGTTCACAATCTGCACTGCTCAGGATGAGGAATTTTGTTGAACTGATGAATCAATACAATTGGTTGGTTCTTTAGATAGGAATTTTTTTGTTACTTATTGACTTGATTTCTGTAAAGTGTCTTTGTTGTTAAGTGGTGCTTTAAAAATAACAAAAAGGAATTGAACTGTCTGACTTTGTACGAGCAAAAAAAACAACTTTTCTGACTATATATCAACCTCATTAAGCTCCACTGAGCAGGTTAGTCTTTAGCATCAGTCTTACAAGCCTTTTTAGGACTATGTGTTCATATTCATGTGTGTTTGTGAGCTGACGTTGTCACCAGGGTGCTGGGTCAGTGAACTTTCCCCCACAGAGATTATCAGCATTTGACACACGTGTTTCTAAAACTCTAGGAAGAGGCATTTGGATCATCATGTTTATGGTCTGTATACACACTTAGATATGTTCAAATCTGAGACATGAAGAAGAAGTTCATCAGCATGTGGCTTCTACAAACTCCTGCACAAACATGGGATTGTATCATTTCTGAAGAATGTCTGACGGTATGACTATATGATTACCAAGGAAATAATTATGCCAACTTTTCATCTGTTTATCATTTAAAGTTAGTCTTGCTGCATCCGGCACCTAGCAACCACCTCACAGCCAATGGGTGACAGTCTTTCGTCGTATCCTTGACAACACACCACATCTCTCCAAATTTATGTCCGAGATGGCCCCAGGAGTGATTCTGCTGTTTACTAACAGGGAAGCATCTGACTTGAAACAAAGCGAGCCATCAGGAAGTTTCTGTGTCTCAGTCATGAACTTGGCATGAGCTGGGTGAGATTCATGTCAGAAGGAAGACATGAGAAGAAATGATTTTGATCACTTCCTTTTTCACCCCTTCTGCGTCCTCCACCGCACCTTCCTTTCATCCAATACCCATTTCTGATTTTTTCCATCCTGTCCCTACCTGTCTTATTTGCATAGGATGCCTCATTTACATACATATGAGCTAAAGAGAAAGGGGATTTGTGAGCTGGAGGGAAAAAAAGAAGAAGGGAAAAAAAGTGAGAGGATAGGCAAGATGTGCAGGCAGGCGGCTGCTGATGAAAAGAAATGAAAAAAAGGGAGCCCTTTCAGGAGGAAGCTGCATCCGCAACCCCTCTCAATCTCTCTCTCTCACCCCCCTGTCTTTTTTTTAACCTTTTCTTTCAATTCTGTTCTCGCCCTTTAGGTCACACCTTAGAGAACGCCTGCAAAGGCCCCATTAACGTGAAATATCTGGCTGAGAGACAGAGGAAGAAATAAAAGAGAACAAATAACTGGTAAAAGAGCAGATGCAACTAGTAGGAGAAAGGAAAAAACTGGAAAAAAGCTGACAGAAAAATATGACAACCGGAGCTTGTATACATCCGTTTGTCTATTCCCTGCAGCAGCCTGGTTCAGTGTCACCCTGGTGTTGCTGTTGTTGTGGTGGCAATGGATTGCTTCTCCGGTAAAGTAACATTGACTGGCTTTGAAGTATAACGTCCTGTTTTTGTAAGCCCAATGGCAGATCGTTATTTCCCGAGGATGGAACATGACTGACCCCTCTGCTTTAACTGCACATCAAATCATATGTTAAACAGAAGGATTCAAACAAAATTCCCACTTTTCCTTTAGAGGTGTTCAGGCTACATAGAAGGCAAAAAACAAAACACACACACATCCACACATACAGCTCAAACAATCTGTTTCTGATTTAGCCTAAAACCCACACACACTCAAATAGAGCCATATTTATGCTGCTCGCGCCTGCTAATTGCATGCATCTAATAACCTGGTGCAGATAGAAAACAGAGCAGTGCTCGCTCTTGTCTCCTGTCTCCCCATGGACGGAGTCCAGATGTGAGGCAACTGCAGAAGGCAGGAATATGAAAAGGCAGCTGGAGATAGATAGGAGAAGGATAGATGTGTGTCCGTTTGTGTGTCCGTTTGTGTGTTCGTCCTCCAGTCATTGTTTGATCTTCCCACCGGGGCCGGAAATGGTGCAACCCGGATAATGACAGTCCAGCAACACGGCAAACGCAGAACTGGAAAGGTCTGCACTGATCACTGACTGCAGTCTTTATGTGCATATGTTTGTAAGACTTGCACGTGTGCGATTATTCATGCCTGAACAACCTCCTGTGTATCATCAGGACGGGGGTGAAGGGGACAGAGGGATGAAAGGTGGCAGGAGGTAAGGAGTGGAGATAAAAGCATGCTGGCATGTGTGCGTGTGTGTGTATGTGTTGGTGGGGGGGGGTGTAGAGGAAAGAGGAGGGATGTGAGACAGAGACACAAAAAGGGAGGGGAGGATGTGCAGAACTGGGTTGAGGGAAAGAGGGAAGGACAGATGTGCTGACTACTGATTGGACAGAGAACAAGAAGCGAAGCGAGGGAGAGGAGAGGAGAGAAAGAAAGAGCCTGTCACCTCTAGTCAGCGGCTATTAGCGGCAGAAGCAGCTCTGAGACACCATCCCTCATTCTGCTCTGCCAGTGCTGGCACAATTACACACACACACACACACACACACACACACACACACACACACACTCCACACACTCGATCAGACAGCCATCTTTTTTTCTTCATGCATGCGCGGGTGTGTGGCTGGGACTAATTGCATGTCTGAGCTCACTCAGTCTGCTGTGCTTGCCTGTGTGTGTTCGTGTAACAAGAAGGGAAAGAGCAAATGTCCTTGCGTTTGATCTGTTTGTGCACTTAAATCCGTGTGTGTGTGTGTGTGTGTGTGTGTGTGTACTTGTGCCATCGAGGGCCCCGTGCCCAGGCCTGAGAGTGACTGATAGAGTCCATGCCAACTGGAGCTGGATGCCACAGTCTCCACGCCTGCACCCTTCATCCTGCCGCTGCCAGCCCGTCCGTCTCTGTTTCATCGTCCTCCTCCTCATCTTCCTCTCTCATTCCCTTTCAGTTTTTATCTCCCTGCTCATGCTCTTTTCCAATCTTTTTACTCTTTCCTGTTTTGGCTAACTCACTTTGTCTACCCACTGTGCTGTCTGTATTTTATTTCCCCTCTCATTTGATGCCTGGAAGCTCTCCGTCCAGCCCTCTCATCCTCAAATCTTTCTGATAGATGAAGCTCAACCTGCCCTCCTTCTCTAATTTCTCGCACCCCTGAAGCCTCCTGTGGTCCATTTGATTTATTAAAACCTCATCTCACAACAGACAGAACTCTTTTCTCTCATTCCACCTTGGTATAAACCACTTTCCCTGTACTTTATTCTTTTCTCTTTTCATTTCCTTCATTCTTTTTTCCTCTGCATCAATTATTTATTTTCCACATGCTGCCACTAGTGGCAGCTGTTTCCTATTTTACAGTTCATTCATAACCTCTCTCTGCACTCTGCTCCAATCATTTCTCTCTATGTTTTTGCTCTTCTTCTTTTTTTTAATCTCAATTTGTCTTTGAGATACGTCTCTATTCAGGGCTCTCCTTTCTCTCACATCAGGGTCCTCATTATCCAACCCCCTTCCATCTTTAACTTTTTCATCCTTCCTTCCCTTCCCCCCTTTTCTATCCCTCCTTCATCACCTGCTTCACAACAGTGTTTCTCCTAATTTCCATAGAGCCTTGCAGCCTGCGCCAATGTATGAAGGGAACAGACACGTATGCACAACTTCAGTCATGCACCACCACAAGCATGCAGGTCAAGGAAGATGAGTCTATGAAGAATTTATGAACTTGCATTCTCACAGGCTTAGTTAGAAAATAATTAGACTTTCCTTCTGCTGTTTTCTTCTCTCGATTTCTTTCAGCAATCTATCCCCAAATATGTTCACAATCACAATTCTATTGACAATTAATGTCATTTATGTAGCAAATTAAAGACTTTTATGTCCTTAAAGCCATTTGCCACGTTCTCCTATCCAGTCTTTGGTGGTACTGCATGTTTTTCAGTGTTGTTATTCACACGGAAGAGCTATTAATTAAAAAACCGAAGCCTACTCCTTTGAAGCCTTCTCATCACTGATAGTGGGACAGAACTGACGGCTCTGCTGTGATAAAAGTCAGAATTTGATGAACAAATAGGAGTTACAGATGACTGTTTCTTAAAGTAGTATTCCACTGTTGGTGAATGGCATTCGCACTTGAAGATTTCAAAATGCCTCAAGACTTGTCTTTGGAAATATAAACCAATTCTTTAAATTTCCAGCCACAAATTCTTCAGTCTAAATCATCACATGATCATTAATGTTGTCTTAAATTCACCAAGAAGGCTCAGTTTAGTTTCTGTGAGTAACAAAGTGCAAGAATTGTGAGGCAACTTTGGGAGGGATGAGCTACCTGTGAAAGTGTGACTGATCTGAAAGAAGAATCTGATATTTTATGTGACAACATTTTGAATACAGTGAGGATAAATTGAGAATAAATTAAGGCAAAATTAAAACACTTAATTATGACTTAATTTGATTTGCAAAATTTGCAAGTGATTTGCACAAAATCTCTCTTGAATGTCACAATTAATCCACAGTTTTGACATATGAAAGTCTGTTAGGAGCACCCATTCAGTGTAATTCCAACTGATGTTTTGAACATTTTTTCACAATTTTATTTCTCCAACTAGTTGCTAACAGTTGAAACCTAGTGATTTAATACCTTAGATGAAATCACACATTCCCAGCTGGATGTTTAAGGGGATAATCTTTAAAATTTTTCTTGTGTATTTGAAATCATCAGCTGCAGTTGTGCAGTTTTTAGGCAGCATTGTGCACCCAGCAGAAGAACGTGGCGCACAGCAAGAGAGAGATGAAAAGACTGGAAGAGGGAGTCTTCTTATTAGGCCACCTCTGGTCATAGCATGTGTGTGATTCACTAAGAACAAAGCCAAGACACAAAAGAAGTGGGAGAGACAGAATGAGATAGAGGGAGATGGATGGACTTGTGAACTGGGGAGGCTCAGGATCAGGATGCTTGCAGGATGGCTGTCAGGTGTCCTGAAGGGAAAGGGCTTGCTTATCGTTTTGAGGACTCTGGTGATCACCTCTGTTGGAATACAACCCAAACTGTGCGAGTTATTATGGCGCAATGAAGCTAACAGCACACAATGCACCAGCTAACACTAAGCCGTGCAGAAAGAAGACATTTCCTGTTCACACAGCCAATGAGAAATTAAAAAGAAAAAAATTTAAAAATCACAAAAACCATGACATGCGTGAGATTTCATTAGCATATAGAGCAGCTTCTGTGTCTTTGTGGGGGTGTCTGAGTGTGATGACGTGTGTGCACTCATGTGTAGTACAGCTTTGCGACTCACTCTGTGTGACATTTGACATACCAAAGTGCCTGCAGTGTCTGCTCTCTGGGACCTGGGCTGCTCTCTGCTAGCATGACAGCACGCCTCCGCTTGCACTCGCCGCATCGCATCTCGTCACGTTGCATTTTCTCTTCTCACATTTTCATATTCTCTTTTCATCCTCCTGCTATTTATGGTTTTCAGACCAGGTACAACTCTCTGTTCCTCTCTTGTTCTATTTCACTCGTTTTTTTTTTCTCCGTACTTTGCTCCCCAATTTTCCACCTGGCTAAATTTCCTCCCTGTCTTTCTGATGTCACATCTGCTCTGTGTCTTCCTTTCTTCCATGTCCTCCATTGTTTTCCTCATTCTGCCCTCATTCTTTTGTCCATCACACAGTACACTCTGCCTTTCCTTTTCTTCCTATATTCTGCTGGGTTTTCAGCTCTCACCAGGCCAATTAGCTTGCATCAGTCCACTCCTGTTGGCTCGATATTTTTGAGCAGGTAAGCTGGGCTTCTGTTAAGCAGGTGTGTGTTTGTGTGCACGTGTGTGTGTCAATGCATGTTCATTTAAAAAGAAAGCTGTGGGAGGGTCAGCGTGGTCCTGGTGCGCGTGTGTGTTTGCTTGCATCCACACCCACATGCTGATAAACACACAAACTCACACACATCTGCTCAGCCGGAGAGCCCGTCACGCACGCTCCGGCGGCCTACAGATAAACAAGTGTGCTCACATCTTCCCGGAAGTAACCATGGCAACCGTTGCTCCCTTCCTTTCTCTCCTTTTCCCCCTCTGGTTTGCTCTGTCTCTCTCTGACTGAGCTGTTTGGTTGGCCGTCCCAAAGGCAAAACAATGGCAGGTTTCAAGGCCAGTGTCACTTGTTAGTCCCCTCTCTCTTCCTCGTTCTCTTTTTTTTAATTGTCAAACAAGGAGAGCAGAACCCCCCCCCCCCCCAGATCCCTTCTGCCCTTCTGTTGATAAATGTGATGTCACAGGTGGGACAACAGTTATAGAGGAGAGCTGAAGACACTAAAGTCTCATATTCAGTCAGCTTCTTGCAATCCCACTTTGTCCTCCTTCTCCTTCCATGCCTCCCTCTCTTTTACTTTTTCTATAATGTGGCCAATTGCCTTCTTCCCTTTGTAGGGCGCAAGAGGAAAAGGGGATTTCATGCAGGCTAACTAAGCCCCTAATCCTCTGGTTCATGCCAGTTTCCCTGCCTCACCCTCTATTTTGGTTTACTGAAATTTTTGCCTTTTCCTCATATCGTGGAAAATAAGGAATCAGATAATTTTATTTGACTTGGATTTGAAGATGTGTTTAGGTCAAGAATATGCTTAAAACCAAAGTTTTTACTTAATCTAGATTATCAGGTGTGCTGGTTAGTTTAGAGTGGAGGTCCATGTGGGATTCTTTGATAGTGTTTACTCTAAATGACTGCAACTCAGACTTTCACTCTGTCCTGGAATAATGTATATGGGAGCATTTGTCTCAAAAAAGAAAGAAAAAAATCAAAGAAAGAAATTAGAGAGAGAATATATACAGCAAGCATTCAATAGCCCTTATCAATTGCATCTGTCTATCCATCTGCGCCACACAACCTTTTTGATCTCCACCCACCCAAGTTCTCCGCCTCCTCACACCATCCCTCAGTCTCTCTCTGTATATCTATCTAGCCCAGGGAGAAAAGAGGGGGAAAAGACAGAGATGAAAGGAGTAACAAGTAATACAGCTAGGAAGTGCTGAATGAGCACATAAGACATAGGAAGACTGAGGGAAATGATAACAACTTGGGAAGGGATGAAAAGAGAAAATCTTAAATGTTTAATTCCAGCTTTTCCAGATGTAGCCCTGATGTGAGATCTGAGAAAGTAAGACAAACAGATAATCACAAAACCATGGACAGATAAGTAGATGGACAAGCACACTGACAGGTGGACTGACAGATAACGATCTGATCAACAGCTCTTTCTGTCTGACAATAACTTTTAAGCTGCTTAAGAGCACTGACATCAACGACTTCTCCCCCCCCCTTACCCTTAGTTTATCTCTTCATTTGTCAGTCCTGTTTTCACTTTCATGACTCCAATTACAATCTACCGTGAACCATCGAAAGTTATTTGTTTGAAATGGCGGCAGCTCCTCGAGCAGAAACAAGGCTGCATTGCTGCGTTGGATTAACCCTTTAACCACAAAAGTGGTTGAATTACACCAGCGCCATTTGCTGAAGAAAAATAGAATAACCAGGCCTTTAAACATCTCATTGTTATTTCTACTCACTGCCACCAGTTGGCAGTAATCTTTGATTTAAACACAGTCACACGGGAAACATTAGAGTATGCACAAAATATGTTACATCACATTTTTGCTGATGAAGATTCGGGGGCTAAGAGTTCTTAATTGACGCTGATAATTCCATCTCTCTGGTGGAGCAGAGTGACGGTTCCTCAGCCAGTGCAGGGAGTGAGTATATCTCACCGCTCAACGCGATGGGAGAGGTCAGACAAAATCTTATGTTCCACCTGCAGCAAAATGACAGAGTTGACAATGCGATGTTCTCTTGGCATCAGGTGTTATGCGCTGAGGGAGAGGAAGGGAAAAAAACTTTGTTCCACATGCAACGAGATGATAGAGTAGAGCACAATGTTATCCCAAAACAAGGCCCACTAACAGATAACAGATGTGCCCAGCATTATTTGGCTAGTCAAGCATGAATTTGGACAATTCTTGTTCAATAAATTGAGAAGTTTTGGTGATTTACTGGTTTGTTTTTAATGGGACTACTACAGTGGCAAAAAAACATCAAAGGCAGGAATTGGAGAAAGGCAGGACACAGGACCCTCTTGACAGCCAGACACGAGACCCTCTTGATGGCAGGGATCCTCTCAATGGCCAGACAAGGGACCTTCAGGGAGATGGTCAGGCACCCAAAAGAAACCTGGGGACCGGCCCACTAATCCCACAACCCTGCAAAACGTCAGGGACCACCACCACTGAAGGTAGGTGGATGTCATACATGAGACACATGAGACCGAAGCCTGGTCCCCATAAGGGGGACTCCCCTTTTTAGGGTTAGGGGTTAGGCTTATAGGTATGGTGTGAATAGAGTTTTAGTTAGTCTTAGGGTTAGTTATAGATCAGTAATGGTTAAGGTTAGTAAAAGGGTTTGGGTTAGGTATAAATCTAGTTACTAAAATCAATGGAAGTCAATGGACGGTCCCCATAAGGATACCAAAACACACTTGTGTGTGTGTGTGTGTGGGGGGGGGGGTTAGTATTTCTGACCTCCTGAGGACCAGTTTCCTGACTTTTACTATCTTTCTGGGGTCCGAGGGTTCTTGTGGGGACCGAAGCCTGGTCCCCATGAGGGGGACTCCCCTTTTTAGGGTTAGGGGTTAGGTTTATAGGTATGGTGTGAATAGAGTTTTAGTTAGTCGTAGGGTTAGTTATAGATCAGTAATGGTTAAGGTTAGTAAAAGATTTTATAATTGATAAATAATTAATCTGAAACTAATAATGGGCAACTGCTGTTTTTTTTTTCAAATGCCAACATGCAAAATGCATTTTGTTACATGCTTCTATAAAAATCTGTCTGATAACATGTACAAATTTAAGTCCTCTTATAGAATTACCAGATAATATTAATATCATACTGAAAATCTTTATGATTTGATAATAAATCTGGCTCTTGCCACCTGTTGTACTTAGGTCAGAGTACGTCTTTAGGTTTTGATCCAGCAGGCATTGGAGGAAAATGGTAATCTTATTAAAGAGGAATCCAAATAAAAGATTAAATATTGAAACATAATTCAATAACATTATTGAGAAACGTCAGTCAGAAATTAGGCAAAAGTTGAATGTGGTTTTACATTATAACGAACAACTTTCATTTTAAAAATGCTGTAAACGAGGAAGTTGCTCATAGCAAATTACAGTCTTCATGAGAAGTTAAACTGTACTTTTTTCAGAGCACGTGATTGACAGTTCTTGTCATTTCCATGACATAACCACTCTAAGGTGCGTCCATGCGTCTCTGAACATATGGAAGTTGTCACTGGGCGTGCTGGAAAATGTTGGCCAACTCCAAGAAAAAGATTCTCCTGCTTCTTAAATCAGTCTGTAACTTTTCTGTTCTTCTCATACCTTCAGTATACAGCACTGCCTTCAGCAAATCTCTCTTATATTGTTTCTTACAGAAAATTCCCCTGAATCACTGCTTCAGTCTTATTTCATCTTTTACTGTTACTTAAAAAAATCATATCCTCCCAAAATTTTGAGATGTTCAAACTCTCCCAAAATAGTCTCCTTGCCTTTTATACCTGTTTTTTAAGTGTATTTTTCTGTCCTGCTTTAAACACTTTATTGGCCACTATATTTAGATGTTTTTAAACCTTGTCTTCTTAAATGTCACTAGTTTGTTTCAGAGAAATTCTTTTTTCAGTTCTTTGTATATTTCTTAATTGGTTGGCTGAATCTTGAAAATTATTAACAAAAAATAAAGGAGAAGTATATTTTCTGGAATCACAGAAATAAAATCCTTAAGCCTGCGGGCTGCGACTGTTTGTGTCAGAATCCAAACATGTCTCAAAACATTTGTGAGAGTTCATAATGTCCTTACATTAGTCTCATGTCCTCGCTGCCGTGTTGCTGGAATTTGAAATGTGTTTGGCAAATTTGTAGAACAGATTATCTCTAAAAATATTTGCTGAGTCACAATTGGGATCTGGAAATCACAACACAATCATGCAACTTAAATCTTCCCAGTGAACATTTTCAGAACCCATTTCAGATTTAGAAACTTGAACACACATGGATGGATGACAGCCGCGTCATTGCGTCATATTTTGCTAACAACTTAAAATGAACTAATCTGAATCAGTAGATTATAATCTTTATTGTAATAATAAAGTGGAGGACATAGAGTGTATTGCCTTGGATTCATGCATGTAAAAAACGAATGCATGTGAATATACCCGAATGCATTCAAATCAATGTGTGTGTGTGTGTGTGTGTGTGTGGGTTTGGTGATAAGCACCTGAGCCCTTAGGCAGCCTTCAGATTTCCCCTCACGTTGTCGGTGAAATCAGCCCAATCACTGCACTGTCATCTGCCCGCCACCAGAGAGACGCCTGCGCTGCATACCGACAAGCTCATTTGCATAGAAGCGTGTACACACACATCGTGCATGTGCACACATGTACATGCAGGTCCTCACTTATGTATGCCCTCCAGGCTTTCCACTTTCCCCCAAAATTGAGTTCAAACAGAACCACTGCAGGAAACATTTGTTGGGTATTTTTTTGCACGGGTGGGAGAAACAGCTTCCTTTTTGATTTGTCAAAAATCGAAGTGTCATCTTTTTTCACTAGAGAGATGGAGCTCTACTGCTAGGTGAGTACTTTAACCTAAACCACATCATCAAATAACTTATTTAGCTCAGATAAACTCACTAATGTGAGCTGCATTAAAAATTAATGTGTTGTGGATTTCAGGGGGAGGCTTTGCAAAGATTTCAAACAAGTGACCTGATTTTGATATTATGTTCTTGTGTTAAAAACTGGTTGGGTAAAAGTTTCATTTCCTGCCTTGTTTTGAGAAAACAGGGCTCAGATTGATGCATCACAAACCGGGTACCTAAACATTTCTACTGCATTCAAGAGAGGTTTACAGCTGACATCTGCAATGAATGAATAATCTATTTATGAGTTTGGAGTCAACTTTTTCTTCAAGTAAGTGTAATAGAAACAAGTATTAGAAATGAATATTGAGGCAGTTTGAACTTGATTACTTAACTACAGTTTGTTGAAGGAGAAAAGACCAAAAAAGTTTGCTAAAATGTATCTTTAAAAACACATTTAAAATCTACATTTTTCTTTGTACAATATCAAGTAAATACATCCATCAAATTTGTTAATGAAATGTATGTCACAGTGTTGGTCTGAGTATTTATATTTTCTCTTGTCAATTATTATTTAGTTTAGTTTATTTAGTTTAAACAGTTTTTGGTTGGAGTTTTTATTTCTTTTTGTAATTTTTTTTGTTTACATCTGATCAGTTTGTTTTCATGTCAACATGCTGTTACATAGGAAAGTAACAAGGCTGAAACAAAACAAGTGTCCCCCTAGTGGTTGATTGCAGTATAACATTTAAGTTCCTCCCATTCCACGTAAATAAGTGGGACGTGAACAAAATATAACAATGAAAGCTCAAGATAATTTTTATAGGTGTTGACTTACTGTTGAACCTTGTTCATATTTTGCTGCTCTGTGTCAGTTTTCTAATACATTTTGTTGTAATTAGTCATTTGATGCTTAAAAAAGATCATTATTTTTTTGTTGGTGAGTCAATGGGACTTTCAGCTCCATGTCTGTAGAGCACACAATCTGGTTACCAAAATGTAAAGTGGCAAAACCCATAAATGGGAAATTATGGCCTCCATTAAGAACAATGGAAGTAGATGAATATCTGTGATTAATCTCTATGTCAGTGTTTTTTAAAGTTGTCTCTTGTACCCTGGTTTTATTTTCTTTCCTTCAGCTTTTTTATACCCGCTTCCCATCTTCTTATCCTCTGCAGATGATTGTTTTTCAGTCACACCTTTCCACTACATATAGTCCTTAGTTTTCTTCAATTCTCCTTTTTCTCCATTTTGGAAACTCATTCACAAAACCCCTTACAATGTTTTGTCAACAATCACAGTGAGATAATGATTTTAGTCTTTTTTAAAATGTTTTTTAGCTTCAAGTGATTACAAAAGATGGAAACACCAAAATATAAACCTGGAAACATAAAGCTGTTCAAAAAATCAACATACAGATACAGACCATGGACACACAAGTAGAGGGACACATTCATGTCATGAAGACAGAATGAGCAGATCTAGGAGGGTTTGTTTCCCTGTGTTTGTTCCTGTCTTGAAGTTCACTGATGTTCAAGCTTGAGAAAGAGGAAACATGGAGAATGTATGAATTCTGCATGTGTTTATGGGCATCGTTCTGCATGCATGGCAGAAGCCACAAGGAGAGCCGCTCTCCTGTCAGAGTGATTAGACTGCTGCACTGAGAGAGCAATGATGGAGAGAACAGAGGGAGAGATGGAGAGCTAGAGGGGGGGAAAGATGAGGAAAGACTTTGTAGTGATGCAGGGGATTTGAGGGAGGGAGTCTTCAAAGAGCAAGAGGCCAGGCAGCTGACACATACAGCATTTCTGCCTCTGTTTTTCCAACTCGCTCACCCTCCCACACCGATAAAAACTCACCCGAAGGTGCAGCAAGGACATTTTAGTCCGGGCTTTCCCTCGTGCCTCCTTCAAAGTTTTGGCTACAGATGCTCATCTACACACACTTCACCTTGTCTGTCCTTTTCTTAACCCCAAATAGGCCACTGAGCCCACTAGAGTAAGTCTCGATGTTTGATGAGAGGTTACCACAGCAACAACCCTGCAACCCCAATGGCCTCATTAGCAAATTCAAGTAGAGCTTTGTATGTGGAATTTTAGAGTCAGAAATTGAACAGCCCAGTTGATGAGGTGGAGAAAGAGCGGGAAGGTAGAGGGAGAGAGATATAATGTATGGAAGAAAGGAAGACCAGACAGAAAAGAGGGAGAGACAATGGGGTAAGAGGAAAATGGGAGTCAGCTGGCAGGTGGAAATTATGCAAAGGTCTTCATTTTGTGTATGACTTGTGTCTGAGTGTACTCTTCTAATTAGATGATCCATTTTTTCTCCAGTGGTTAAATAAAAGAACCTGAACCCTTCTGTGGGAGACTCTGTGTGTATTTGTTTGTGTGTGGCGACAGCTTTTATTTGGATTCTGAAGCTGTCGGAATCAGACTGACATTCAACACACCCCAACACTTCTGTCTTCTCACTTCACACATAAAATCACCCACTGCAACACTCATCCACATTAAGCAAAAAACACTGAATACACACTCTGAAACTGCAACTCAATTTAAAACCAAATGGCCAAAAGTGGATGTGATTAATTAACCCAAAGTTACAATGCATAATCTATATTTTGCATGAATTTAGATGTTTATGTTTCCCTCAGGTATGTAGCTCATTTTAATTAATCAAACATATAGTTTTAGAGTAATTTCCCAGTGAAAATTTGGATATTGCAATATTATTGTTGATCATGTCCAATTCAAATCAACAAACACATTCACTGTATGGATAAAATAAATAATCACAGGGATTGTTCAGGTCTTTTGAAGTGGAGTTCTAGTTATAAATAATTAATATCATACTTGTGGATAGCTCTTTGAACAACTTCAGTTTGAAGAAATAGAAATTAATTCTGGCTAGGCTGACAAGCTAACGGCTAGTCCAAGCACAGCCAAGATCAAGTGGTTTGCTGCCAAATTAAAACAGCTCCAATGTCAAACATTTCATAATTGTCTTTTTTTTAAAAAAACTCTCTTAAGCCGTAACCTCTTAAGCCCGAGTGCCCTGGTAATGGGGGCTGGCTGCTCCTTTTAAATAACCTCCAATTAAACATGCTAAACCTTCATCAATAAATGCCTGCAGCATATCAGTGTACAGGGAAGAATCTCTATCCTGGTGTGTTGGCTCAGCGCTTAAGAGGTTAATTCCTATTTTATAAAAATCTATGCTGTTATATTCACATGATTATTCAAGCAGAAATATTAGGATGTTGATACTGGACGTTCTGCAGGATGGACTGGATATGCAACAGCTGCTGCTGCTATTAGCTTGCTAATATACAAATATTTTTATTTAGATAACCAAGTAAAGTGAAAGTGTTACTTATGCAGGAATTCCTATAACACTTTTGAGATTAGAGTAATTTAAGGCAACAACAAAGATCTTTTCAACAACATTTCAGGTATTAAGATATTGCCCATAACTTTTCCATTAAAATCTTCAAAAGATCTGAACAATTAATTTAAACCTAAATTCTACATTGTGTGTTTGTTTCTTAAATTCATTACATCAAAGCCTTTTAAAGTTCTTGATATGCAGACTTTTTGAGGCTACTAAACCGCCGTCTGTGGTGGTGACACATTGTTACACTAACTGAGAACAAGTGATAAAAACCCTCTTCAGTCTACCATATTTTGTGTTTGAGTCTTAGTAAACAAGTCCTTTTCTGTCAAACCAATTATATTTTTCTTTTCCACCAACAGTTTTGTTGTTGTAGTCCAAAAGCCCAAAGTTACAAGTGAATTATTTAAAAAAATTACAAAGAAGCAGTAATCATCAGCACGTGACCTGTTGGCCTCACTCTCCTGCTGACCACACAGATTCACACGAGAGCTGTGGCCCACTTTCTTAGAGACAACCTGCTCTTTGTTCCGCAGCGCTACAGTGTGTCTAAAGGATAAAGTTTGCTCTCCCTCCCTCTCACCTCTTTCTTTTAAGCACCTAAAAGGAAAACGGATCAATCACAGTTGGGGCAGGTGTGCAAAAAAGTAAATGCTGCTACATAATGCAGTGCAATAACTTTTCATAAGGGGACTCAGTTGTGAGAGGCAAAAAGCACAATGAAGATGTTTACATCGTCATCATAAACACAAAGTGCTGACTGTGTGGAGTTGCTGGTTTCAGAAAGTGGGTGGATGTTGGAATAACACAATGTGTGAATATCGTGTTAGTATAAAAACTAAATGTGTTCTTTTCACACATGACATTCTGCTGTAGAGCTTTTATGCAACATTTCTGAATGTAGTGCACAGATGTTTGATTTTGGTGCAGTGGTGAGAGCTGGACCAAAGATGTGGTTGTGAGGAATGATGAAGCCCCATTGGTCAGAGGGACGGAGGAGGATACAGAGTAGAGGTGGAGGAAGAGGAGGGAAAGCAGGATGGGGGAGGGTGTGAGGTTTGCTGGGGGAATCAGTGATGGGGAAAATGGATGGAGACAAGAGGGGTGGGTGGCTGTGATGTCCGAAAACACAGCAAGCTGCAGCCACACAAGGACAAAGACAATGAATGAGTGAGAGACAGACAGAAAAAGTAAGAGAGGCAGTGTGGGGTGCAAAGGTGATAAAAAAGAAGGGAGGAAAGAAGAAGACGAAAAAGATCACCTGTACACACCTAAATATGCTTAAAAACAAACACACACGATGCATCTCAGTGAATTTTCAAAAAAAGCAATAACAGCTAAAATTAATGATGATCGACTTTCTGATTTCCTTCAACTCCAAGTACTTATGACAATAAAAAAAGAGCTAGCAGTCTTTGATGGAATGCACATCACCTGCTGCTTTTCACACCAGAGTCTTAAACCAAGATCACTGTATGTTGAGAGATGATGGTGTTATAGTTGAAAATAAAGTTTTGCGTGATCTTTTGTAATATCACAATCTCTAACAACCTGTTAGTGCTTGGAGTATGGGTTGTGAATCAGTCTCACCTCTTACCACATCAAATTTGAGTTCAGTAGCTAAAGAGTTGTGTTTTTGTGTTGGCTAGGAGCAGCTAGCTATGGCAGCCATCTTGAAGGTGATTGACTCCAAAAGTCATGGATGTACTTGTAGTGAAGACTTTGTGAGAGTTTCATTAAAATTCATCCTGTGGTTCATAAGATATTTTTCTTAAGAGCACATGCATATACACACATGCACCCATGTACATACACAGGCAAACCTTTCACCTTGCAGCAGTGGTCAGCAATTAAAATAAAGGACAGAAAAAAGATTGAAGGGAGAGAAAACAGCATGAAGTATTCTGATTGCCTCCAGTTCCAAGAATTTATGACAATATAAAGAGGGGATTCAAAATATGTGTCCATATTTTTCTCAATATGATAATTTCTTCAGTTCTGCAGATCATTTCTGTTAACTTTTTCCAATGTAGAGTGCTCTGCCTACAATATCCATAAGCCGTGGATCATCCCACCACTGCACCCCAACTGTTAACCTTGATGATGACTTTATGCACACTAAATATATTATAAAGCAACTGAGGAACGTGTGAGGATGTGTGTATATTAACATGTGACAGCTTGAGTGAGACAGGAATATATATATGCATCAGGCCAGAAAGGGGAAAATAGGTGGAGAAAGATGAATAATATATACACTCACCGGCCACTTTATTAGGTACACCATGCTAGTAACGGGTTGGACCCCCTTTTGCCTTCAGAACTGCCTCAATTCTTCGTGGCATAGATTCAACAAGGTGCTGGAAGCATTCCTCAGAGAGTTTGGTCCATATTGACATGATGGCATCACACAGTTGGCGCAGATTTGTCGGCTGCACATCCATGATGCGAATCTCCCGTTCCACCACATCCCAAAGATGCTCTATTGGATTGAGATCTGGTGACTGTGGAGGCCATTTGAGTACAGTGAACTCATTGTCATGTTCAAGAAACCAGTCCGAGATGATTCCAGCTTTATGACATGGCGCATTATCCTGCTGAAAGTAGCCATCAGAAGTTGGGTACATTGTGGTCATAAAGGGATGGACATGGTCAGCAACAATACTCAGGTAGGCTGTGGCGTTGTAACGATGCTCAATTGGTACCAAGGGGCCCAAAGAGTGCCAAGAAAATATTCCCCACACCATTACACCACCACCACCAGCCTGAACCGTTGATACAAGGCAGGATGGATCCATGCTTTCATGTTGTTGACGCCAAATTCTGACCCTACCATCCGAATGTCGCAGCAGAAATCGAGACTCATCAGACCAGGCAACGTTTTTCCAATCTTCTATTGTCCAATTTCGATGAGCTTGTGCAAATTGTAGCCTCAGTTTCCTGTTCTTAGCTGAAAGGAGTGGCACCCGGCGTGGTCTTCTGCTGCTGTAGCCCATCTGCCTCAAAGTTCGACGTACTGTGCATTCAGAGATGCTCTTCTGCCTACCTTGGTTGTAACGAGTGGTTATTTGAGTCACTGTTGCCTTTCTATCAGCTCGAACCAGTCTGGCCATTCTCCTCTGACCTCTGGCATCAACAGATCACTGGATATTTTTTCTTTTTCGGACCATTCTCTGTAAACCCTAGAGATGGTTGTGCGTGAAAATCCCAGTAGATCAGCAGTTTCTGAAATACTCAGACCAGCCATTCTGGCACCAACAACCATGCCATGTTCAAAGTCACTCAAATCACCTTTCTTCCCCATACTGATGCTCGGTTTGAACTGCAGGAGATTGTCTTGACCATGTGTACATGCCTAAATGCACTGAGTTGCCGCCATGTGATTGGCTGATTAGAAATTAAGTGTTAACGAGCAGTTGGACAGGTGTACCTAATAAAGTGGCCGGTGAGTGTATATATATATATATATATACTGTATATATATATATATATATATATATACACACACACACACACACACACACATATGTATAAAGTGCGCTTGCACGCGAGAGTGGAACGGTGGAAAGGAGGAACTTGGAGAAGAAGCTAAAGAGAGATGAGGTGACGTGAACACACATGGAGCAGAGAAACACTATGAGCTATGAGAGAGAAGCATCTGTGTGCTCTGTAGCAAAAGGAAGAGAGAGGGCATTAAAGGTTAAAAGGGGAGCTGAGGAGAGAAAGATGGGTAACTGATAAGGCAGCAAGAAACAGTGAAAGATGGAGGCTCTGAGGGAAAAGAAAGAGGAAGTGAGACGGGGAGAAGACGACATGGAAGAGAGATGGAGAGGCTGTAAATCAGAATACTATGTTCTTTATGTGGGCAAAGGAGGAAAGGAGGAAAAAGGATATGTCAGAGTAGACAGGAGTAAGAATGAAAGAAATATTGTTTCTTTCCAGATTGATGCCAAACATTAGCTTATTTACTAATTTAAAATAATGTGCAAAGGAAGTCTATTTGTTAAATATTTAAAAAAACAGCTGCAATCAGGGGCTTTTAGATGTTTTTATTCAGAAATAAAGGTTAAAAAGCAACTCACTATACTGTAAAACTGTATTTTTCTAAATTTTTTTTCTTAACATTATTCAGTTAGTTTAAGACTGTATTACAAATGAAATGTTACACTGAAATTTCATATGTAACCAAAGTAGTAATACACATCAAAATGCTGATTTTGAAGGGTTAGAATGTCTGGATAATCTTGATTTATGCTTTCTGTGCCTTGTCCTCCACAGTTATCCTCCACGCCATTTTGGATGGATTTGAGACAAGTTTTACTTTTTTTATAAAACAACAATTATTGATGTTTTGACTGACTGGAAGATATTTCAAAAAGAAAGCTCTAATCTTTTTAGGTTGTGTTTGGTGGGAAGGCAATGAACAATAACGTCTCATCCATTTTAGATGTCACCTGTACAAAGCTCTTTGAGCAACTCAATTTGAAGAAAAATAGGCTACATCTAACTGGATTGACAAGTTTACAGGTAGTTTGTGTTAATTCAAGACCAAAGTAGATTTAAAAAAGCAACTTAAAAATGTCAGGATGGAATGAACACAGTTTTATAAAACATTACAGCTAACCCTAACCCTAACCCTAACCCTAACCCTCAACTTTGAATTACATGAGTATACATGTACAATTCCATTATTATTTTTAAGCACAAATAGTAACCGAAGCTAACAGAAGCACTTTCTGTGTTGACTAGACCATTTCCTGCGGTGGTGTCATAACATTTCTGAAGCAATATTTTGTCATATAAAATTGATGAAACTGTAAAGGTATAAAAAATAGCATCTACATGAACCATTATGACATTTTTGGGATGCGGGTTATAAATTGGCAGAAATCCACTTTGTTCTTATCTTGTCAATCCTGTCAGAACTAAACTTTATTTCTGCAAACTAAAGCTCAGTCAACAACTGACAAACTATTAAATGTCCTGTATTTGTATAGCGCTTTTCTAGTCATTCAGACCACTCAAAGCGCTTTCACACTACAAAGTCTTGCATTTACCCATTCACACAACCCGATATGTAGACCGGGGGGAGAGGGTGGGGGTCAACACTCACACAACGCGATACGCAGATCGGGGGCAACATGGGGTTCAGTGTCTTGCCCAAGGACACTTTGACATGTGACAGTGGAAGCCGGGATCGATCCACCAACCTTCAAGTTGGAGGACAACCGCTCTAACCACTGAGCCACAGCCGCTTAATTCAAGTACCTTTCCACAGAAACATTCACAATGATCTGAGCAGTCTCTTTAAATATTACCTTTTTTTTGCCTGTCCTGTCCTGAAAGACAGAGTGGGCAGGCAGAAAGACAAAGACATTAAAATAACAACATTAGGGTATAAGGGGTGGGGGAGTGGGAGGGGAGAGAACAACAGAGGTTTGTTTGCTTGTGTGTATGCGCATATGTGTGCATTTGGGTGTGCTTGTGTGTATTTTAGTGTATCTGTGGGGGTGGTTTTGTATGTATCATTGTTGATACTTTATTGATACCTCTTGGGTAAAATATTGCTCTGCATTTGACACACCTGTGTGGAGTAGAGGGCAGCCCTTTTGTATGGCAACCGGGGGGCAATTTTGGGGGTTCAGCATCTTGCCCAAGGATACTTTGGCACGTAGCCTGCTAGGACCCTAGATCGAACACTGACCTCCCAATCGGAAGACGATCTCCTTTCCCATTAGACTACAAAGTGTGTATAGTTGAGTATCTGCTTTCACCAGTGTGTCTAACCCCTCCTTTCCACTGGACGCATCAGCAGCACGTAGCGCTTTGCTCGCGCAATCTGCTGTGCATCCCTTATCACCAGGAGCTTTTTACGCTCGCTTATCCCTGGCGCAAGCGTTACATCCAGCTGGTCCTGGAAGATCACAAAATCTCATGAGAACAGCTAAAACATGTGTGATTTTGTCAGTTCACACAACAACAAGCAGGGAGAAAGATGACAACATGTATCCAGAAGGTATGTGGTTTATTTTCACACCATCTACAAACTTTAAATCCATCACAGGTACAGTACTTTCTCGTAGTCTCGCAAATGGAAATAGGCACGTGTCCTTTTATTTTGAAACTTCCGGGTATTTTCTGTTTTATGAACGCCTGATTTCCTGTCTGGTCCAAACTAAATTGCTGAATTTGATGCGTTTTAGAAGCGTACCGTGTAAAAAATAGAACTGCAATGTAATGCTCGCAACACTACGCTCCTGGGACGCGTCTCATGCGAGCTGGTTCGCGTGCAGTGGGAACAGCCTAATCGACTTTAATGGCGGCTATCCACTGCAGACAGGATGTCTGTAAGAGAGCAGAGTAACCCCCAGCTCCAGCAGAAGGGTGCCCCAAGAGGACACATGCCAAGGAGCCTCAGAACCCAGCATGCTGCCCCCACCCCCAGTACAGGGCTTGGTACAGAGCTCAGTGATCCTGGCACACATGACTGGGTGCCTACCCACACCAGAGAGTCCAACCCTGCCACTTCCACCACCAGTGTGGCAGGCACAGATTCACAGGCACACCCCGACAACTCACATGGGAGTACACGGGAGGGACATGATGGAGCCCCACAAATAGGTGGACCAGGAAGGAGAAAAGGGTAGGAGCCCCCATTAACCCTCGAACCAACCCCCAGAGCCACAGGCAATCTGAGCCATCCGAGAACCCAAGCAGCTGGAGCCGACAGCTGTCCATTAACCATCCATCCATCCGTCCGTCCGTCCGTCCTTCCATCCGTCCGTCCGTCCGTCCATCCATCCATCCATCCATCCATACATCCATCCATCCATCCATCCATCCATCCATCCATCCATCCATCCATCCATCCATCCATCCATCCATCCATCCATCCATCCATCCATCCATCCATCCATCTTTACCCTGTGTTATCCTAGCTTTGTTGATTGTTTCTTAGTCTGGTTTATTTTATCCTACAATGTATCTTCTCATGTGTATGTAGCAGGCAGTCATAGCCTACTGGGGAGGGAAGGTGGTCGTCCTCTGATCAGGAGACCAGGGTAAGATCTCGAGTCCCAGCAGAGGCTACGTGTCGAAGTATCCTTGGATAAGATACTGAACATCACAGCTGCCTCCCAGGTGCCATACAAAATGGCTGCCCTCTGCTTCTCACACATGAGGATGGGTCAATGCAGAAAAGTAAATTTCCCAAGAAGGATCAATAAAGGATAAATTAATTAATAATTAATTAATTAGATTATCTTTGCTTTAGTAACAGTGTTTCCTAAATTGTATTTTAGTTATAGTTTTTCTTTTGTCAGATTCCTTTTTTTATTTTTTCATTCACATTCACATTTTCATTTCTGATTATGCAATGTTTCCTGTTTACTTCCTGTCATGCTGTTTCCCTGTCCAGTCATTGTGTTAACTCACTGCACCTGCTTGCAGTTAATTCCCTTCTCGCTCACCTGTCCAAGCACTTTATAAGCTGTAAACAGATCCCAGTAGAATGCCAAATTGTTGTCTGCTTCCAGCTACACATTCCAGTGCCAGTCTTGTACCTATCTTGTCATAGTTCAGTATGAGTGTACCAGTTATTTCTGTTACCTGACCACTACCTTTGCCTGCCATCAAGGTTGCAGATTTTTGGGTTTGCTTTATTTTTGTGATGTCTTTTCCTGTGCTTTTCCTGTAACCCCCCTTTCTTCTTGGGGTTTGCTGTATTTATCTGGTAGTCAGGTGTGGGAGTTTCAGTTGTTTTTGTTTCTCCAGGCACTGACGGTGAGTTTATTTGGTAGGGTTTTTTGAGTTTCCTGTTCCCTTGTTTCATTACAGCCACTTTACTTATTTTTTTAGTCAGGGGTTTTTCTTGTTGCTTTTGCTGGTTTGATTTCATGGAGGGTCTTTCTGTTCTTAAGTTTGTTAAAGAAAGGACACATGTTTACTCTGCCATGTCTCTTAGCTGTCATTACATGTTCGTTTTGATTTGTTTCCCTGGCTCCAATCACCAGCTGTTCACACTCTACAATCTCCATTCTCAGTATACTGTATATGTTTTCTTCTTTCTCCACCCATCTGGATCTGAAAGTTATCAACCAGCACTTTGTTTAGCTGACCACAATTTTGTCAGCACCCTTGGATTTTTTATACGGTTTTGCTCTTTTGGATTTTTTACCTGTTCCTTGACCAAAACCTCAGCCTCCTCTATTTGTAAGTCCCATTATGTCTGTTAAAGTAACACTCACAGAGGTTCTGATCAGCCCCTGTGTTTCTGACCTGGATTACTGGACTTTGGACTCTGTATTGTCAAAAGGATTTTTGGTGTCTGACCCTGTACTGTATTTGGATTTATTACTCTCTGCACTGCTTCCAGAGGTTGTCCAGTCATTGTCCTGTATGTTGCATTTATTTTTCAATAATAAACATTTTGAAACACCAATCATTTTCTGCCTGCTGCATTCAAGTCCAGTCTTCAAAACCATAATGTTATATGTAAATAATTGTAAATAAATAGTGCAGAGGTTTCTACGAGTTCTTAATCAAGACACAATGAAGGGAAATAGTAATTATTTGCTCATTTGTTCATAAAACAAATCATGTTTTTCCCCTCCCATGCTTCTGAGGCAGTTTTATATGCTTATATTAAAGGTAAACTTTTCACAGTCCAGAGAATATTTACCACAGCATTAGAGTTTATAAACTCAAAATGAAACGAATGCTTTTGTATCATAATGCCGCAACATTGTCTTTGACATCTAATGAATCAGTTTAGTATTTGTTTTCGTCAGAGCTGACACTGACAAAATTATATTCTTGAAATATACATCTGTTATACCTGCTTATCTGTGCTTCACTTTGTATTTATGCTCTGTTTGTATTTGTGTGGGCGTCAAACCACATGAATAAATATGGCCACAGAGATAGCCCAGCGTTTGTTGACTGCTCTGATGTTTAAATTTGTGCCACAGCTTCTGACCACAAAGCTCATGACTCACTCTCTGATACAAGCTAACATGCTAAAAGCAACAACAGGTCAATGCTCACCTATTCTACTTTAATGCTAAAGGGAGAAAACTGCCTAGGTAGCTGTGAACTGTTGCTACCCTGATGACTGTTCAAGATGTTTTTAAAGACAAGCACTGTCAGTGCGTTGGATGGTACTTCATGCAGATGAAACTGACAAAGATTTTGTGATTAGACAGGTAAGCTAATGTGTTTCTTCTCTATTGCACCTCTCTTTTCCTTGCAGGATATGTGTGCAGCATTCTGTCTGACTCACTGAGATCTCATTACAGATCTTTCTGGATGCACAAAAACCCTGTCACCGGCCTCCCCTCTTTCATCCATCTATCTTTCACTCCATCCCTTGCTCATTTCATCCATCTCTCGTTGCTCTTTGCCCCTCTTCCCCCCTGGTCTGTTTAGTATGCATTGCTGCGTGGTGTGTCTAGGTGAAAGTCACTGCATTTACTTAGGTCTGCATGCAACTGTGTGCATGAAAATCCAGGCTTAAGAGGGTGTTTTTGCGGTGATTGGAACTTGATCTCGTCTTGATCTGTTATTTCATGCTTCAAACAGGAAAGCAAACGCTAACATACCTAATCTCACACGTAGACACAACGATTGCAATATTGGGGTGTTTAAAGTGAGAGATGACACTTTTTAGTGCTCGTGTTGCTACCCAACATGCGAGAATATGCTCTCAGGTGCTTTCGCAGTTCAGCAGCCTTTACTTTCCCTCACTTATTCCCAGAATCGTCTTGTGTAATTTTCTTTCCCCAAATGAAAAAAATTATCATAATTAGTTCAATTGGTTGTAAAAACATGATAGCAAGTTAGTTAATTGATGATATCTGAATTTTAATTTAATTTAAAATTTAGGCTGGGATTTATTTGTCATCTAAGCCTCAGGTTACTTGTGGATTGTGCATTAAAATATTGTGTGTGTGTGTGTGTGTGTGTGTGTATCTGTGCGCTTTCATTCTGGCTACCATGGCCACAGCTTGGCCAGTTGATGGACACATGATGGAGTGAGAGTATTAGCATTTCTCTCATATTTTCTCTGCATGAGAGCATCAACGGTTAGCCAGGTCCCAAATATACTCCGCTAGACCCTCCCATCTGCATATAGTAGGTGCCTAAACAAACATCTTGGAAGATGTGGCTGCAAGTTGATCTTTGACATCTGTTTCATAATTGAAACAGATTTGTGCAGATTTGTGTTTATCATATTGTGTTTTTGTCTGGAAAAGTTTGGTTAAGTAAGAAAAGATCATGTTGAGATTTGTGTACTGCTGGGTCTAATTTTGGAGACAAATCTGTGTGTGCACCAACACTTGACTCTTAGTTCTTTGTCATTTGATGTATGTTTGACATCTTATGTGTGTGAGTGTATTTGTGCAGTAGCTGTGCACCCTTGCGTGGGTGCATACTGTTTGAGTGTGTGTGTCAAAGGTAATAGGGCATCTCAGATAATAACACTCTGATTAAAAAAAAAGAAAATAAAAATAAAAAACTTCTCTGCCCCCGCATGCACTACATCTACCTCCGCACTGCTGCAACCTCTTCCTCTGAGAGGCACAGAACGAGAACAGTAGAAAAAAAGCAAATGGAGGGAAAGAGAAAAAGTAAACAAAGAAAGAAGAGGAGTTAAAAGACTGAGAGATGCTGAGAAGGAAACTAAAATAGCAACAGAGGAGGAGAAACACTAGCAAAACAAACTTAAGTAGTGTCAGACTCCATTTTTACCCTGTCGGCTGTTTTTGACATCGTCTTCCATCCAAATGCCAATCCACCTGCCCTCTTATTACCACGGCAACACTGCATTGTCTGAACCCATCAATATGCTAACATAGCAACTATCTGCAGATTTGGCACCAGGCCTCATACTCACTTTCAGATCACACAAGCGAAGTGGCTTTCATTGATTTCACCACCTGGCTGGTTTTCTGTGTGGCACTGGTTGCTATGGAAGCTAATTCACAGGCAGTGAAAACACTCTGTGTCCACGGTACAGAGGCAGGCAGGATAAATAATACACACACAAAATGTGCAGTCATGTACACAAGTATTTCAAGAAGTGCTCAGGGGCCACAAAAAGACTGATGTCAATGTTTTATATTTGAAAAACATTTACGGTAATTTACAGAATTTGCTGATAAATGAGACAAAAAGATAATGTTCACACACAAAATAGAGGGACAGTTCAGATCTTTTGAAGTGGGGTTCTGTAGGTTCTGAGTCTCAGGAGGAAGAGCAGGGAAATCAGAAGGTTGGGGGTTCAATCCCGGCTCCCCCCTCTGCATGTTGAAGTGTCCTTGGGCAAGTCATTGAACCCATGTAGCCTCCTAATTTACATATTGGTGTATGTGTCTGAGTGTGAGAATGGGTGACTTACATTGTAAAAAACCTTTGAGTGGTCAATAATGCCAGAAAAGTGCTCTAAAATACAGACCAATTACCGTTCTAATAAGGTTTTAAATAATTAACATTTTCCTGTTTATACAAAGATTTTTGAATGACCTCAGTTTGGTAAAAGAGAGTAAATACTTGTTACTGAAAGTCCATTAATGGTCCGTGACCAATCAATGTTTGTAAAGTTACTGTGAGGGGACCGAAACTGACCAATCAGGGGACACGGCACGCCAGCCCAGGCCCCGCCTCCACAGCCTCAACAGTCCGAAATCAAGTGAGCAGAGATTCAGCGACTGAGCACACTTTGAGGGAGTCAAGCGTTCACATGGCTACCGTGTGCTTGTCAGTCCACGTGTGCATGCACGGTAGATATTTGTGTGCACAGTACAGAAATGAACTCTCATGCTGTATGTTTTTATTCGCAAGTTAAAACTTCATTGCATGCATCACTTTTATGCTCCTGCAGAATAAGTGTTTGTGACTTTTGAAACTAATTAGCTGTAATATAACACTTCCCGTATAGTCTGAGGTACTTCCTGCAGAAAAACCATAATATTTATACTCAAATAAGAGTTCAATGTGAAATTAAAAGAGGTGTAGAAGTTTATATTGTACAAATCACTATAAAAAATTTCAGACTTGAGTTCTTTTAAAATGTCTATAATCCTCTTAAGTCTTAGTTCACTCTCACAGCCATTAGTTTATAAGTTCAATCAGAATAAAATTCTGTTTGTCCAAATTAAGGATGTTCAAAGATTAATCTACAACAGGTAAGACATTAAATGGTAATGGTAAATGTCCTGTATTTGTATAGCGCTTTTCTAGTCATTCAGACCACTCAAAGCGCTTTCACCCTACAAGGTTTTTGCATTCACCCATTCACACAACCCGATATGTAAACCGGGGGGAGAGGGTAGGGGCTAACACACACATTAACTGTTTATAACCTTAACATAAAATAAATACCTCTATACACCAGTCAAAAGTTTGGACACACTTTCTCATTCAGTTGAATGAGAAATAGTCATGGCCTTGCCTGGATTAGCCATTAGCTTGTAAATCAGGTAACTCTATTTCTCCCAGCTGATGTTGTCCACTCTGATGTGCAGCCACCTGCTCCTGCAAACAGTTCTGTATTAAATTCTTACACAAACTATGAGCTGAAAACATGATAAATGCATTGCATTTCTTCTGATATGATGCACACTGAATATAACAGAGAATGTAAGTTACAACATGCCTGATGAGTTAAAAAAAGCCTCTCACAAACAGAAAGGCATGTATCTTCTGTATCAAACATTCCCACTCACTACTCTTGCACTCAGTTTTCAGTCCCAGCACATGCACACAGATACATCCCGTCCTATTTCTTCTAATGAACGAAAGCTCAGGTTGGCTCACGAGTTTTTCAGATTTAGTCATCTTTCATTATTTGCCAATATCCTAAATTTAGCTATCATGATATCAGCAGAATCATTACAAAATAATACCCCCCCCTTCCCGGATTGAGAATAGTTACGCAGACAACTGATTGTGTGAATCTGAATTTGTGTCTTTGTGTGTCATGTTCTGTTAGAATTTCTCCCTCGTGGTTCCTTTACCTCCTACTTATTTTTAACGCAGCATTATGTAACTGCAGCAGCTGTTTGAAGTCGCAGAAGCGAAGGGGGGGCAGAAAGGTGGGTAGAAAACTTTTCAAAGTGCTGCTGTTGTGATCAGAACACAGGAGAGGAGCAGGAGAAAGTGTCTGCTTCCAAAACAAATGCCTGGCCCCGTCACACACAGTGATTGTGAGCATTAATTGATATTTTTGCTTCTCTATTTTATGCAACACAACATTTTTAAAATATTGTCATGTCTGCTATACTGTCAGCGGTACTGCATCTTGCAGGGGATGTAATCACAGTTTCATTCTGCACTCACTCTATTTTGTTTTTAAGTTTTACCAAAAAATTGTTTCTTTTTTCTTTTTTTTACCCAAATCTGTCTGATTTCCCCTTTTACAGTATCTGCTTCTTTTGTTTTGTCTTTTCTCATCTTCTTTAATTATTTCTTCTTTTGCAGTATGATTCACGCCTCTCTTCTCTTCTTCCTACACCAGATTTGCTCTTAAAAAAATTATCTTGAAGAAAGCTAAACAGCTGCAGCTCCTGCTTCTCCTGGATGCTCACGTGCATAGACACGTTTGTGCTCGAGTGTCTCGAAACGCAGTCTAAAATTACTAGATTACAATAATTACAGCCTTGCTCTGTGCTTTTTAGGGTTGAGCAGCTGCACAGCCAATAAAATTTGTCTGCGTGCTCAGCCAAAGAGGAAGAAAAAGTTGATAAAACAAGTGTATATCATTCTCCATAAAAAATAAAAACTGTGAGTGATGTCACTGTGTCTGTTCACGTATATGATCACTCTGTTGTTGCTGATGTCGAGTGAAAGACCTGATACGGCATTTCTTCTGTATTGAGACTTTTGTGAACACACACCTGTATGTGTCATTTTTCACAGGACGCGGATGTGATTTTCTTTTATTTAGATTTGGCAATTTCCCAACACTGATTTCTGCTAACAAGTTGTCAGTCTCACATAGACATCATTTTCACCCAAGTCACATGTCAGGTGCCTTTAAGGCCCTCGCATCAACATGTAATAGCGTGGATACACACAAATGTGTTGATTACTGATCATTCACAGGCACTATTTATTCGCCTCTAATGATACATGTGATCAAGCGCTCATCAGGGATTAAAGACGGGGCCCCCACCAGCCCTAACACCCTCTTTTCTGTCTGGCAGCAGCAGCAGCAGCAGCAGCAGCACTGGTGTTAAGCAGCGTTTTGTTGCAGTAAAGCTCGGGATGAGATGATGAAGTGCAGAAAGAGATAGAAGAGGTTGAGAGACATGAAGGGCAGTTGATGAAGTGCACAGAGCTGGACGCCAGCCAGATTCTTTTAATGAGCAAAGTGCTGCACCCGACACCACACACCTAATTACACACACACACACAAACACACACATATGCAGGAAGCTTATTTTTTGCCTTCCTTACTCTGCAGCATCCCACCATCCAGCACTAAGTACTCCCCCAAGATCAAACAAGCAGCTCACGGTAACCAGCATACAGATGAGCTTCACCCTCCCTCCACCTCCTCCTCTCCCCTGCAGTAACCTCTTCCTCTCTTCTAACCTTCCTTTTGCTTCCTCCCCCCCCATGCTACCCCACTCGCACACAGAGCCATCACTCAGAAAATACACAGCACCGACACTGCTGGCCCAATAAAAACACATTACCTGCAAACTGCATTAGGCCCAAGCGTGAAGCACATGTGAACACAAACACACACACAAACTTGTGTATGCGGGGAGTGACTGTGTGTAATCAGATCTAGGTTAACGGCCGGAGTATACCGATCAACAGGACGGCATGTACTCGCCTTCAAGATGTAAACTTATGATGCTCATAAGCATGAAAAAAGGTTGTTCTGTTTGTTTTCAGGGTGTGACATCATGATGCACACCATATGTTTGCACATTGTGTGTGTATGTGTGTGTGTGCTTCTCTGTGCTCGTCAGATAATTTTGCATGTAAAAAAACACCAACAAAAATGGGGTTTGATGATGGAAAATTGTCTTTTTATTGTGATTGTTCAAACTTGTGTTCTTTTACGTTTCTGTGGGTCTCTGTTCTAACATTAACGTGTCATGTATGGCTGCATTAGTATTAGCTTTTCATGTTGTTGTATGAATAGAAACTCAAACCATCTGCAGCATGAGATGCAGAAGAAAACACGGTTCACCAAAAGCTGTTGTTTACCAGGTTTCCTAAAATTATTTCCCCCTGTATCTGTGTTTGTTGTGAGCGATGGTTTTCAATCCAACTATCAGAACAGGATTCATGATCCATTCACCCAAACACAGAAAACAAATCTTCAAATTAAAAAAAAACTTCATAAGTTGTTTTATCTTCATTGGACAAAGAAATATAACTGAAGTTAGAGGTGAGTGAATTGCCAAAAGTTTATTACAGTTATTTTTGCGGTAAAATTGTGATTTTTGAACATTATCTATTTAGTTTTGACTATTTTGAAAGTAACGTACAGTTTAACCAATTTCCATGTGTATTAATGTAGCATTTAAATACCATTTAAACAGTTCTGCATCAGCTCAAGCATTTTTGAGGAAAATGTGTCCGAGAGACAAAACGTCGGTGCCTGCTGGCATTCCCAAAAAAGTTTTCAAAGCTTGAAACGCTGCGCTTGTTGGTTTGAAATATGAAAGACTGATGGACAAGAAGCATGATGTCTTCAAAGACAATAAAGAAAGTCCAATTACCTTCCTTTGTACAAAATAAACCTCTCAAGATTTTCTTTGAATGTTACTAATCTTCCATAGTATAGTTTCATCTCATCAACCATCCCAGTAGAATAAAATAAGCAAATACATAAAAAATTAAATTCTGCTTTTCACTGGATTGTGACTGTGACACAAAAGTTGCTAGAAATACACAAATTTTGAGTCGTACTTACACAGAATTCATCCTTAAAACAATTTTGTGTGCCAAAATTGAAACATTCTCACCAAGTGTTGTAATTTGTTTATGATTTAACCTCCTCCTATCTCCAGTGCTGTGATGGAATCTCAGTTTCACAGGTCGCCAGATTTTCCAAAAGTTGTCTCACATATTTTGCAATTTGTGAATGGAATCTAAACTGAGAAGGTTCTCAAACATTTTCAGACAACCACAATGACTCTGGCTATTTTGAGAGAAAACTGATCTTCTTTAACATGTTCAAAAATCCAGCAACATTAGAATGAGACTGACGAAGGGGAAACTAAGAAGCTTTGTGAATGTTATGAGAAATTTTGGGAACCCCTTTGAGAATGCCAATCTGAATTTATCATTAACATTAGAATGTACCTCACCCTATAGATATCAATGATTTTTAATGGTATTTGAAATGTTTTCAATTCAAAAACAGCTTTTTGAAATGCAGCTTTAATTTTTGTTTTTTAAACATCCTTTTTTCCTTGAAGTACACAGATATTTTTTCTCCATTAGAACAGTCTGGACGCATATTTATTTATGACCTCAAACATTATAGGAAACTTGTAAATTGACTCAATCTGGTGTTTCTGTTATTGAGGAAATCTGTGTGAACACAATTTTCTGCTGAAATCGATTATTCTATCAATCTGGTGAGATGTTTAGGAGCATCACATGTGGTGGTTATAAAAAGGGGAACACAAATTGTCAGTATCTATGAATATAACTGAAATGAGTCATAGGTGGAGTGTCTGTAGGTTTTAGCTAAGTCCATTCATGTGTGTTTGGATCCCTGTAGTCATGTTTGTGTTTGTGACACACTTTAATGAGGGACAAACATTTTCTCTCTCTGTCTGCCTAATAACCACCCAAACTAAACGGCCATGAGCATTCGGGGTAATTAAACAGGCACTTGGGGCTTATAAAGTGTTGCTTGGTAACACATAACCACGTCAAAAGTGTGCAAACTAAGACAACAGAAATCTAGTTAGAAATGAAGCTAGAGTGGCTATAAATATTGGTATCGATCAATGAGGAGATGGAGGACAAACTGTAGAAGTGTTTAAGGATGTCATTTTTCCTGCCTGTAGTTTGTGCTTTTGTTTGTGATCTTCTCCTTTTGGCATGTTTTACACTCTGTTGCTGCAGGTGGCAGAAACCATTGCAATCAGTGAGTCACCTGTTTCAGGATGCCCTTTACTGATCACTGCACACACACCTGAAACACACAGACCTGGTCTTTGCTTGCCACACACACCTTCCAATCTCTGTGATAATCAGCTTCCTTTCATCGTGTTGCATCATGCAGGAAGGGTTGGTTTGAAAATGTGACGCAGGATAAATCAGGTTTCACCGGGCTTTTGATTTGTTGTTTGTGTAGGTCAAGACTGTGCACTTTTCTCGACAACCCAAACATTGTGTCACGTCTCTACAGACACAATATAAGAGACACACCTGGTGGTGTCAGTCCAAACTTGATACCACCAGGTGAAGCAAATTTACCGACTGTCATTTGCATAGTCTTTTTTTATTCCCTCTTTTACCCAACCTCTCCTGTGCAGCGTGTTTCTGTCTTTCCAGGGACACAAACACACTATCTCACCTCTGTTTTCTCTCCCTGACACCTCTCTATACCCACTCTGCGTTATCGTCCTCCCCTCCTCTCTGTTGCTCTGCGCTCACACACATACATCGCTGTGTATATCTCCCCACCTTCCTCTTGCTTTATTTACTCTCCCTCTCCATCGCACCTCTTCCTGTCCTCTCCTCTGCCTCCATCTATCTACTGCTCACAGATCCTCTTGCTTGCCTCTCCTTGGGGCCAGCAAGACTGTGGGGCAGCATCACTTTCAGTCAGCAGTGACACTGCAGTCTCGGTGCAGCGCTTAACAGTGTGTTAGATGCAAAAAACAAGCTCACGCGAACGAGTCGAAGCATGCATCCAGATCCACAACATACAAGGTGACACTATGCCAAAAATAGCCTTAAACGTTACAAAATATCCTCAAAAACACGGGTAAATAAAAAAAAAAAAAAACGTCAAAATTTTTGATTTGTTTCATAAGATTCTGATTTCTGATGCCTACTTATGCAACAGACTAAACAACATGCTGTGACACATCACTGCCCTGCTTAAAAAAAAAAGTAAAATCCAAACAACCTATGTATTGCATCCCAAGGCTCAGAACTCTGAATGCAGCAAATGAAGAAGAAAACAAACAGCCAAAAAAACAGATAAGTTTCATGTGTTTTATAAGAGTTTTTTTTTGCGCTTGTTTGAACAGATGCTGGTGGAAAACAAGGTTGAGGCAGGTGTTAAGCGCAAGCGTTAATGTGTGTGTGTGTGTGTGCGCGTGTGGTGGTGGTGGTGGGGGTTGAATGTTCTGTCCCAGCAACTGAAAATAGAATGCAGTCCCACATGAGACCCTGCTGCTGTCCTCTATTCGCTTTAGATACACACAAACGGACAGACAGACACAAACAAACACACTTTATCGCCTGAACCCCCTCCGTCGCTCTCACATCCATCTGCCATCTGACCTGCATCCTGCTGAAGAATAATGACAGGTGAAAGCGTGGTACCTGTGTTAAAGGTCAACCGTTCTCTCCCCCGTTTCCCGTCGTCCCCCTTGCTTGTTCAGCTTGTCTGAGCCGAGGTGAGACGAGGCAAGGCGAGCCGAGCGGAGCCAAGCTCAATCCGTTCACCCTGCGATGCTGAAAATGGCACCAATATTCCCTGATAGCAGCAGCTTCAGCCTGCCTGCCTCTCCCTCCCTCTATCTCTCCTGCTCTCTAGCTTGCCTCCCTCCTCTGCTTGTCTGCTGCCATGTTGAGTGCACGAAGGGTGAGGGGCGGGCCAAAAGGATGAGAGACTGAGGGTTGCTGGGTTGGTGGTGGAGGTGGGGGGGGGCTCAGGGGGATAAGAAAGCAATTAGAAGACAGCCCCTTTTCCTCTCCAGTCAGGAATGTATAATGGAATTAGCCCGCTGAGGGGGGGGGGGGGGGGGGGGGGGGGGG
>SSNP01000259.1:167317-251206 GCA_006937955.1 Pachypanchax playfairii
GGGGGTTGGAGGTCAGGGGAGGTGAGGGAGGTGTTGGGGGGTGTCAAGTCTCACAGCCTTTTCTGGGGAGTCTCGCAGCCTGTCCACCAGCCGCCACTTGTGAGGGTGAGGGAGTGGGAGACAGCAGATGGGAGGAGTGTTGCCATCGTCCTGTGCATGTGTGTGTGTGTGTGTAGGGTGAGAGGTGAGGTGAGAGATAGAGAGAATGTTAATGTGCTGTTGGGAGGGAGATGAGGAGGTGGCGGTGGCTTCAAAGCCTCCTTCATCTGAGGTTTGCGTTCCAACCTTCTCCTCCAGTGTGTGCGGCCACGAAGCTTCCTGTTTGTCTGGGAAGATGGTATGTGTGTTTGTGTGTGTGTCTGCCTGTCTGTTTCTTGCTGAAAGTAGATCGAATTTTCCTTTTTGTTTACCTCTTTTTTTTGGCTTACTGTTTGTTATTAACTGGAATGTGTGTGCATGCCTGAGAGAGAAAGACACACACTCGTCTGTTTACTTGTGTATGGAAGGAGATGACCATATAATCCCAGTGTGAAAGACTGTGATAGGAAGAGATGAGTGAGAGCTGCAGTGTTTCTGCGTTTATGAGAAAATTAGATAACAAAAGAAGAGAGGAGAGCGTGTGTGTCCCTGTCTCTGAATGTGTGTGTGCATGTGAGTACTGATGGAGAAGGAACTGAGCCAGGCTCTGCATGTGGGAGATATGTGTGTGTGTTTCAGTGATTGTGCCATGAATGAAAATAAGAAGGGAGGTGTGAGAGGAGGGGGAGTGTGTGTGTGTGTGTGTGTGAGAGAGAGCGAGAGAGAGAGAGAGACTCTCCTCCCCTTCGGCCGCCTCCTCCGTCTCTTTGCCGCTCCTCTTCCTCCTGAGTGGCAGATGAAGGGCTGCTAACCTGCCCAGGCAAAACGAGAAGCGTGAGGTAATATCACACTTCTCCATTTCTTTTTTTATGTAGGCTAACTTTTTAAAAATTCGTATCTTTATCCAAGAAGAGCTTCACTAATTTCTCACCGGTCAATCTATGCGCAGGCTGAGAATTTTTCTTCATCCGATCCTCCTCTTCCTCCCACTGATAGGCGATATGGCGCGCTCGTGCGCAATTAAAGGCAATGGCCCGTGATCGCTTCTGGCACGCAGACGCGCACACAAAGATGGGGAGGTTGAGTGGGAGAGAGCATCATTTGCGTCTGCTCACGTTAACAAATTCGTGCTCAGGCGTGCAATTTGCAAGAACGCGCGCAACGGTTCAAGGGCGATTGATTTGGTGTTTAATTTCTCTCCCGGTGCTCTTGACGCAAAAAGGATGCGCTTCAGTCTGACCTTGACAACAAGCTGCAGGAGTTTTGTCTCTGTCACACACACGCGCACACACATACACACACTGAATCATCACCTGAAAATGTCAAATCCTCCTATAGACTGTTATATATGAACGCTATCCATCTGTTTTCTAATTTTGGCCAACATAAGGGATATTTCTAATTTTAGCAGAAGCCTTGAAATCGTCTCCTTCAATAATTTACAAGTTGAGACGCAGAGCCTGCCTCCCTGTTTTTTGTTTTTTTTTACTGGTATCAAGCAGCTCAACCGTCTGAAAAACCAGGCCTGCAACATTCTCGTAGAAATCCTCAGACTCACGCGCGTCCACCTGACTTGCAGTGAGTTATTTCGGCCTTCACCGAACGCACTCGGCCTTACAGCGTCAAATTCAATCACTCAGATTCAAAGCGACGAGAGATCAGTCAGTAGCACCAAACGTCTAAACCAAAGCGCGTGCGTGTGTTCGCGCCCCAACACGTCGCTATCGTTCTGGTCCGCTTTATCCTCAGCGGGACGCGCTTTGTTTTGATCAGTGTGAATCTGCGCGAGGAGTAACCCTGCTTACAGCGCTGACATCAGCTGAGACGGGCTGAGACGAAACGCGCACCTCCGAATAAATGTTCCTCTGATCGCACACGTGCGCACGTGCAGGTTTGCCTTTGTGTATACTTTACAGCTTATAGGTGCGCTTTCTCCTCACATATAACAAAAAAGGAAATTACAATCACATTTTTATTTATTATAACTTTTATTTTGATTGCATCTTAAAATCTTCCAAGAACTAGTGAATAAATAGCAATTAGCTACTGGAAGTGGAGCTGGAGAGGTGAAAGGGTCACGGTCGTCCAGGATTCAACCACCTTAATGGATCAATTGGGAGCAGGGCAGGAAGGGGTGGTTCTCTTGTTGCCATAGACACAGGAGGACAGTGGCGTTGGATACTGTTACTAGGCAGGAGTGGCTGCTTCTGAACGTGGGAAGGGTCTGATGTGGAGGATAAACAACATCAGCACTCACTGAGGATCCAGCACATTTTCAACAAACGTCATTTTTTCATTTCACAATCTATAAATATCATAAAGTGTCAATTTTTCAAATTAAAACATTAAAAAAATATGATAAAATGTTAAAATATACCACCATAGATATTTAGTGACTTTTCTCAACTAAGTCAGTGAAACTTTTTCAATTAACCAGTTCAGGCCTGAAATAGCCTACAAAGTGAAAGACTGAGTTTACAAGACACATGTTAAAAAATATTATTTCAGCTTCAATATCTTTTCATAAATTTACATATGCAAATGGGCGGTAGGCTATTACAGCATCATGTCGATTTCTGGCTTTATTGTAACATTAAGGTCCCTCTTAAGTCACACAAATAATCTAAATGTTTATAAAAATGAACGTTAAATACTTACAATGAGGCTTAAAGGTGTAACTGTGTGGCTGTTATGTAAATTAAAGACATAAAAACACGCCATTTCTCTGACACGGATGTAAACAAAACCCTTCAGCGGCGCTTTACCGCCACTTTCTGGTCGCGCAATACCTTGTCTTTGAAAATTTGGACACTCGCGCCATCTGCAGGCAAAAAAAGGAGTACACCATTATTTGGTCATCAAAAACCTGGAAAAGTCCAAACTGTTATTTCTTTATTGCTGAACTTCTGAAGAGGCAAGTATTTTTATGTTACATACATTAAACAAATAAATAACCAGTAAGCACAGCAGATAATTTATCAGGTCAAAGTCAGTGTTTAGGTTCATGTTGACTGTAATTGTTCAGCAGTACCGTGGTCATAGAGGCTTTCCATTATTCTTCACAAGTTTTAATGGTATCCAGTATTATCTATATGTCTACACCTCAAGGTCTGTGACCAACTGTATTCCTAGAACTGCTCTCCATGGTTCTTTTGTTAGTTCTTATGGTGCTTAATTGACATGAGAGAAATTATCTTTGACACCTGTATAATGATTTATCAAAACAACATTACTGACTATAAATGCAAACATGCATACATGCTTATTGATCCAGATAGGCTATCCAGATAGGTTAAATGTAAAATGACTGATGGAAGGTAGGAGTCACATGCCAGGTTCTGAAATGACAATGGAAAAAAGGCTATACTTTGGGAAAGTCAGTCTTTTCTTTATTATTTAAAAAGAAAGCAGAGAAATGGGGGGCTCGTTCACCTGCTGATCCTTCCTTACATTAACTCAAAATTACTGTTTATGATGCAAATTCAAGGACATACAGTCCAAATGATCTTAGCAAAAGGACTTGACCACCAATATCTATTTTAGCACTGGAAACAGCTCCTTAATGCTTCTTAAGCACTAGGGACAGCAAAACAATTAGTTAATGCTGGGCTTATTAAAATCCGAATTAGATTTATTCGGCCAAGTATGTTACAGACACAAAGGTATTTTGCTCTGGTTAACATTTGTTCTTACTTGTAGACAGACATTTGTAAAGATAAATACCGTTACATAGCTTACAGACAAAATGTACATTTTGCATAGTCCACCATAAATGTCTGACTGGTGTTTGAAGCCCGTTTAGTCAGATGAAATATAATTATACCCATAAGAAATATGTATTTTCTTCATTAAGATGTTAAACATGTTTGTTCAACATGGTGATGGTCTGGGGGAAGAAGCTGTTTTTGTGTCTTGTGGTTTTGGTAAAAGTAGTGTTGTCTGTAGTGTCGTCCGGATGGGAGAGGAGAGAAAAACATAAATCTTGGGTGAGAAGGTCCCAGCTGCTGATGTTGCCTGCCCTTTTCCTCAATCTGGAACAGCACAGGTCCTTCATAGAGGAGTCCACCAATGATCCTCTCTGTAGATCTTATAGTTTTCTGCAGTTTGTTTCTGTATAGTTTGACTGCTGAACCAAACCAGACTTTGATGGACTGGCAGAGGATGGATAATGGCTGGGTAGTGGCGGCTGTGGCTCAGTGGTTAGAGCGGTCGTCCTCCTGGTGGATCGATCCCGGCTTCCACCGCCACATGTCGAAGTGTCCTTGAGCAAGACACTGAACCCCATGTTGCGTATCGGGTTGTGTGAGTGTTAGCCCCTACCCCCCCCACTGTTTACATATCGAGTTGTGTGAATGGGTGAATGCAAAACCTTGTAGTGTGAAAGCGCTTTGAATGGTCTGAATGGCTAGAAAAGCGCTATACAAATACAGGACATTTACCATTTAGAAGTTCACCAGCAGCTCCTGTGGCAGGTTGGCTGTTCATTTCAGGTCCTGGATGATAGTGGCCCCAAGAAACCATAGTCACTGTATGATAAAGCAGGACAGGGTGGAAGGCTCCTCCTGAAGTCCACTGCTATCACCACAGTTTTTAGAGTGTTGAACTCTAGGTGGTTCTGACTGCACCAGCAGACTTCCTGTCTGTACGCAGACTCGTTTCCATCCCAAATGAGGCTAATGACCGTTGTGTTGTCTGCAAACTTCAGGAGTTTAACAGATGACCACTGGAGGAACAGTTGTTTGTGTGAAGGGAGAACAGCAGTGGGGACAGGACACATCCCTGGGGGGCGCCAGTGCTGATGATCCAGGTGCTGGATGTAATTTTCCCCAGCATCACCTGCTGCATCCTGTCCGTCAGAAAGTTTGTGATCCACTGACAGGTGGTGGCTGGGACAGTTTGGATTGGAGGACTTCTGGGAGGATGGTGTTTAATGCTGAGCTAAGTCTACAAACAGCATCCTGGTGTACATTCCTGCAGTCTTGAGGTGTTGCAGGATGTAATGCAGCCCTGTGTTGACTGCATCATCCACTGACCTGTTTGCCCTGAAACTACAGGGGATCCAGCAGGGGTCTTGCGATGGACTTTATGTGATTTAACACCAGCCTTTCAAACAGTTTCATGACAACATATGTTAGGGATCTGGATGGAGGATTTTTTGGGGGGGACTGGGATGATGGGGTGACTTTCAAGGCAGGATGGAACTTTACATAGCTCCAGTGAGGTGTTGAAGATTTTTTATGAAGATTGGGGCCAGCTCTTCAGCATAGGATTTAAGAAATAAAGGAGACACACCATCTGGACCTGGAGCCTTTCTTTCTTTTTGTCTCCTGAAGAATTAACACGTCTTGTCCTCACAGATCTTCTGAGCTGGTGGGTCAAGAGTTGGAAGGGGCACTAATGGTAAAGAATAATGGATGAAGTCCACAGGTGGAAGGTGTGATTGATGGTTTATCAATCTACAGTAAAACACATTCCGCTCCACTGCCATGTGTTGATTCCCTGCAAACTGGTGATGGGCTCCTGTAGTTGGTGAGGTTTTCAGGCCAGTTTTTGGCTGATAAGTGGCTCTTTAGCCTTTTAGTTTAACACTTTTTCACTGCTCTGATTTCCTTATTCAGTTTGTTTCTGGCCTGTTTATAGACCTTTCTTTCATGCAGACATTATCTTTGTTTGTGTCACACTATTGGATGGAAAACAATCGGTTCCTCCTGCTCATGTTATATTCAAGCTGGTTTCTATTGGGAGGTTTTTTGATTATTCGATTTGTATATATGTAGCCTGGGCATACACTCTGATAAATACATGCCTCTGTTCTGCTTTACACATTTGTTCAAAAAAGTTTATTAAAAAAAAACTTCATCTTGGAGCAAACTGCTGGCTTGTCTTCAGCAGTAGCTTTGATTCAGTGACATGGTGATGAATTATGTAGCACTCAGCAGTTCAAATGATAAGTGGAAGAAAGGGAAAGATGGTATATAATTCCGTAGTTTTCCTGCTGATCTTGTCCGAGGGGACAAGTGGACTATAGCTGTGATTGTTTGTGGAATCAGAGCTACAATTGTTAACATTTCCACATCATTTTCCACATTTAATTACACATTTCTGTGTAATAATATATAATAATAATATCATATTTTAATATTTTTCCTTTATTAATCCCTGTTGGGGAAATTCAGCTCTGCCTTTAACCCATCCTCATCGAGAGGTGAGGAACAAAGGGTAGCCATTTTGTACTGTGCCTGGGGGGCAGTTGTTGGGTTCAGTGTCTTGTCAAAGGATACTCAGACACGTAGCCTGCCAGCAATGGGGCTCAAACCCAAGTTCTCTGAACGAAAGGCAATTGCCCTCCCACTAGAGGGATGATGGGTTAATTTGTGGGTTTGTTAATATGTGTCATGATTAGCAACGTCACATTTTTCACTCGGTTTAACTTGGTCAATATTAGGAGAAATGAAGTGCTTAATCAGTATCGACACTGATCCCTTTAAAAGTACTTATAGGCTTGAAGGTCTTTTCATGAGTATAGTCTGATGTGTTTTTAATCAAGTAGTTATAAATATCAGGGTCTGTCAGCACTGGCATAGTCTCCAACACGGGGCTCTTGGTGTGTGTAAACAAGCCACTGGGCAGCATATACGGTCTACTTCCAATCCCAATTTCTTTTGCTTCTCTCTGTAGTTCTCCTTTTGATTACTATCCAGCTTTTCTACAACCTCTGACAAAACAGGCAATGTAGTCGAACCTGCCATAGTGTTTTTTTATGTTTTTTACAGACTTGAATGTTTCTGTACTTACAGTCATCTGCTAATCCACCAGTTTACCTGTGTTTTCCATAACCTTTTTTCCCATCCAATATGGTGTCATAAATATGTAGGTCATGTGAATAAGAACGGTCTATACAGGTGTTTGTTTCCACAGCTGTATGCATTCTCTTTGATTTGTCTAAGCTGCCAGCTCTGGTAAAAGATCAGTGTCAGTAAGTCCTTCTAAGTTTGATACAGTGGCTTCAAAATCAGTCCAGTCAGTGTGATTAAAGCAGGCCTGGCACTATTTTGCCGCAGTGGTCCATCTTCTCACAGTTTTAACTTCACACATATACATTTCTGTCTGTATGTTGGGAGAAGATGAACCATGCAGTGATCAGACAGACCTGCAGACTCTGGCTCAAAGATGACACAAGGGCAGTGGATTTTATGAGGCAGCTGTAGCTCAGGCAGTAGAGCGAGTCGTCTGGTAACAGGAGGGTCACGGTCACTGCTCTGCCCGAAAAAGATCGCTTGACAATTGTGTCCTTGGGCAAGACACTTCACCCACTTTGCCTGTTTGGTGGTGGTTTGGTGGTGCCTGACAGCCTCACCTCTGTCAGTGTGTGTCCCAGGACAGCTGTGTGTATATGTGTGTAGTTTATCACCAGCAAACGTGTGAGTGTGTGTGTGCGAATGACAAACCGTAGTGTAAAGTGCTTTGGGAGTCGTATGACTTAAGAGTCTATACAAGACTATACAAGTACATGTAATTTACCATTATGGCACCATCTTTGTTTAAGATCACATCTCAAATGATCAAACATGACTGTCATGCATGCTTCAAAAGAATCCACATACATGTGCAGCAAATATCTCACGTGAAAAAAAAATCCCTAATTTTAGTTTTTATTGCACACTTTATTCATTTAGTAAACAAATCTTCACAGTACCAATGCAGGAGCAGAAAACTGAAGCAAATTACTGTGCCCACATATTTATAATTATCTACACTGAAAATATATATATATAAAAGAAAGAAACAGTTATCCCTGTGCTCAGATGAGGCATTGATTTCAGCCTAAAGCATTTTTTATAAATGTGACATTACACTGTTTGTAGCTCTTTGAATCCTGTTAATAATGCCAACCTGAACACATTCAAGTACTGCATTTCTGGCATTACACAGATACTGGATCAGCAAATACACAGGACTCTTTGGAGGATAAAGAAAATTACACTGAGACTTCTTTGAAAAACTTGCAAAAATCAAAACAGTTTAAATGCATTTTTAACCATCTGAGCATATAAAAAAATCAAAAGGAATGTCACTTTCCAAAATCCCAAAGGTTTTATGAATACTGTAGTTTGAAAAATAACATGAAAACAAAACTGAAAGTTATTAGATTGAGAAACAGTGGAATTCTTTTGGTTCACACATACTAACATTTTGCCCTGAATAGTTTCACTTCCATCATATATAAATAAAAGGAGATCTTAAAAGGTTAAATGTAGTGTATAATGCTGAATTCGAGAATGGTTTTGTTTGTCTTTTGGTTTGTATTTTTTGTGTTTGCAAGTTAACCAAGATAAACTTCAAGGAGAAGTTAAAAAACAAAGTAAATGAAATGTGGCACTTAAGTAGGGTGAAGTGAAAATACTGTTTGCATGAAAGTGTGAGACCCATCACTTTCAGATTAACCTCATAACTCCAAAAATATCATGTCTGATACATTTATTTTTAGGAGCTTTACCTCTAACATGATTAGTACTTTTCTTACAGGTGCAATATGTAAGAATTAGACCTTATAGTCAAATCAGAGTACTGCAGTTCATGGCCCTCGGCCACTCACCCCCTCCCCTTCCTGATTTTTCTGCCAGGTTGCCAGTTCCAATGTTGATCCTCATTTTGTTTCTCTTGTATTTGTTCAGTTTTTGGGAAGGATGTCATTGTTTCTTAGGTTTACTAAGTTACCTCAGGGCTGCTTCTTTTACTCTTTACTGCTTGTCGTTGTGGAATTACAGCTGCTTGTGTTGAAGACTTGGCAACTTCATGGGCTCATATGTGATTCACTATGGAACCAGGAAGTCTGGACATGGAATAGATGTTGTAAACAATGATTCTGTCCCAGAACAGTACTTTTAAAATGACAGAAACAAGCGACCACCCAGCCGGCTGAGATCGAAATCTGTTACAATGTAACTTTATTTTCAACATCAGTGGGACATTAGACTGTTGTATGATAATTTCACTGTAAAATTCTTACATATTGCATGTTTAACAACCTTGCTGCACTGAATCCTAAACATGTTTCTGCCCTCTGGTGGAGGATCTAAGAACTGCACATACCTAGTTATGTATCTGGCTTTTAAAAATTAATGATGTTTGTTCAGGTTTGATCTGTTGTTATATTCGGGCCAAGAACTAATAACATTTAAAGAGACTGATACTGTATAAAGTGAATAAATTTTTTAGGATAGCCTACTTGTTTTATCTTCTGGTTATGAGTTGTTGACCCTATTGGTGTAGCATTTAATGAAAACAATAAATCTTGACACCTTTTTACAAATACAGTTGTTAGAACTGCTGACTTCCATCTTACCAGGGTGTACCCTGCCTCTCGCCAAATGACTGCTGGAGATAGACACCAGCTCCCTGTGACTCTGAACAGGAACAAAAGGTAGGTACAGGTACAAAAAATGTTGCATTTAGTTTTGTTTGAAATACCCTCCCCCCATGTGTTCAACCAAACAGATCTAAAATTAAATGCAGCTTAAGTTCCTTTATGTCTCCAACAGATGATAAAACAAAAATATGGCTGAATCCGACAAATATAGAGCCTCTGTGTAAACACAGCCTTTAATTAAGTCTGTGGATGATTGTTTCTATATAAACACAGCTTAAAGCAGTTCCTAGAGAGGCAATGATGGCAGTCTTGGAATTCACTGAATTCAGCTTGATATTAGACGAGGGATTTCTGGTGGAATCCCCAACACAGCCACAGATGTGGTCCGTGATTTAGTGTAATCTCTCTGAAGTGTCATCCTCACTACCTGTGGCCTGGACCCCTGTGAGTGGCTGTATCCCCGACTAGGTCCTCCTCCACAACATTAACATAGCCCTCCTTCTCTATGCAGCCAGCCACAACCTGCAGAACTAACCGAAGCCTGCGGTCCATGGCGTGGAGGTGAGGTTGGATGAGGATGGGAGTCAGATGGTCTTGCAGCAGAGACTCCTCCATCAGAGAGCTCAGCTGGTACTCCTCTTTGGCAAGAAGCTGTAGACGCAAGTAAGTGGACTTCCTGATCCTGGAAACAACAAGTAACCAGATTATTACTTCAGCTAACACAAATCCACTATCTTTCTAAATGATAAAAACATAACAGGCATGTTCTAAAACCATAAACTTCCTAAACATAAGCCTGTTACTCAAAATTTAAAGCTGATTAACCCCCCCCCCCCCAAAAGAAACCCAAACCCAGATATTTAAAATGCCAAATCACCAATTCAAAAGTGTACGTAAAAAAATATTAGGAGGTGTAGCTTTTGCAAGAAGACCCAAACTGTTATCATCTACCAAGAAGAACACAGGTTTGGATTCTCAGGAATTATACAAGCATGAAAAGGAAGCCTCCTGCTAAAACACCTCAGTGTTAAAGAGAGAGGGAACTGATCTGAGTTCAACAGCTTCACTGGGCAGCTGACAAGATCTGTATTTGGATGTTGTGGCCTGAAACCTATGAAACCTGTCAAGGATGTTCATTCTGCCTTGATATACAGCAAATTATTGTCATATATTGCATTCAATTGAAAGTGTGTCCAAACTGTTGACTGGTAGTGTAATTGGTTGTGTTGATGTTCTCAGAGAAAGGAGAGTGTGAGAGTGAGGTTCAGACCCAATAGTCAAATCAAAGCCACAAGTACAACCCATCGTCAATCCCTGTCGAGACTTCAGAGAAAAGACCTTGTGCTTTAGGGAGAAAGAAGAGATCATAGAGCTTGGATGGAAGAAAATTCAGGGGGGTAGCGGGAACCAGTTCCCAGTTTCTCTTCTAACCATTACTATCTGTTTGGTCCTTTGCTCTGAAGAGTGTTTTTAGAATCATACAACTTGCGAACGTGAGGGCTGAACATAAATTGCATAATTCTTAGACGTAAGCTAACAGGATGTATAAACAAGTCCTCGACTGGGTCCAAAAATTTGCACCACAATAAATAAATTGAATTGAAACCTTCAAACTGTGTCACAGACTCAACTCTCAAGATGCCAGTGTGGCAGAATTGTAATAAGCTTTTACACTAAATCGCACATGCTGTTTCTACCCACCACCACAAGATTGTAGTCATGTATCAAATGATACAGGAGGAGGAAACGATGTGGGCTGCTTCCCATTTTCACTGAATTTAGAGGTATCACACACTAAAATATAATAATATAATAAAATTTGGCATTTTTTTGTAAAGAAATTTCGACATTGCTTTTGCAATTTACTGATTTCAATTTTGTTTTTTGTGAATACAGTTACAAAAAACATTTCAAGTCATAAGATGTGAATTTACAGTATTATTTTATCACTTAACATTTTGAAACTACAGTCTTATGAAAATATGTTGTCAAAAATATGATTTACTGTTCCTTAAGAATTAACAACAAGTCTGACCTGCAGCACTGGCTTAGCGGCACCAGGATGGACAGCTCATCATGGGAGTGTTTCCCAAACCTACAAAATAAAGAAGAAAGCATGAATAATTACAATGAACAAGTTTGCTTCTTAGTTCTAATTAATTGTGATTAAATTACTCATCATTCCCAAACTTTCACTGCCTGCCAAAATAAAAGAAAAGATAACATTAGCTGAACTTTTACCCTCTTCCATTATCAAGGTGAATGATGAATGTGTCGTTTCCAAACTTTTCAAACGTCTCGTAATGATGGCGATCCATATTACCTGAACAGGATGAAGGATGAATTAGGGCAAAATAATCAGTAAAGCACGAGTCAGTATATCTGGGATTTACCCATCAGGAAATCAAAGATGGTCATGTCCATGACATCCAGTAATCTAGAGCTGTGGTCATATGGAGGCGTTTGCTTCACCTCGTCACAGTAATCTGGATCCACTTCCCACCTGAGAAAAAGTTTTATTGAATATGTTTCACAAGGGTTAAGAAACAGTTTGATTTACAGCTGTAATTTAACGTACAGCTTGCTTACTCTGCTTTTTTCCGCTTATGATAGGAGCGTCTCCAGGGGTTCCGCCAGGTTTTACGCTTGGCCAGGTTTAGGTCTGGTAGAAAGGCAGCCAGCGAGCCCTCAATCTGGTCTGGTTTACCGCACAGAGCATGCTCAGTGGAGCAGTAGTAGGAGCATTCACCATAGAAGCAAACGTTATTGGCTAAGAAAAGAAAAATGCAGACGAACATTTAGAAATCCCATCAGAGAAAGGGAATAAGAGGTAGCATGTGACTACATTTATACAACTCAGGATATACAAGGAGGGAAAGATGAACCTGTAGAGGTAAAAGAGCAATTAGAAGAACTTGGCTAGGTAAATGCAAAGTTATTTAAAGAGGCCCTTCCATTAAAAACGTTTTTTCTGAGGTTTCTGTTGATTATTTTAGCTCCACAGGTGTTCTTACCTTCATAGTGGGTGTGAAAACAGGTCAACAACTTCTCTTTCAGTTTTTATCTCTCAAACTACGCAGGTGGCAATAAAACCCGAGTTCTCCCGAGTCCGAACGGCCTGTATCTGTTTCGTCACACCTCCTTTGTTCGTTAGCATTCAGCAGCTCTCGCAGTTGAAACCACACCTAGCATGCTGCTGGCTAAAAGCTGTAGCTGATGAATACTAACAAACAAAGGAGTTGTGACGAAACAGACACCGGCCGTTTGAACTCGGGAGAACTCAGGTGTTATCGCCACCTGCGTAGTTTGAGAGATTAAAACTGAAAGAGAAGTTGTTGAGCTGTTTTCCCACCCACTATGAAGGTAAGAACACCTATGGAGCTAAAATATTCGACATAAATTTTTGTCACCTCTGAGGAGCAGATCTAAACTGAGATCAGATGCACCTGCAGAACCTTCTTCAAACAACTTGATTGAACAGAGAAGTAGCCATATAATCTCTCCTCTCTGCAAGTTTACGTGCAACTAAACTGCATCCCAGAGGTGAGCTGCCGATGTGGGCAGAATCTCTCTACCTGGTGAGATGAAGAAGGTCTTCCACAGTTTCTTGTCACGTGTCATATCTCGGATCTCACTCGTCATGTTGACTAGTCGTCCCGCCACCGGAGGCACTCTCCGAAAATCAAGAATCCTGGGAAGAAGATACATAATGGAGAGTTGAACAGTATTATTCAAGGTTTAAAAACAGATGGCTGTTTGACAGAAGAGAGCAGTGTGCGGGGGGGATGGGGGGGATTTCCCCCCCTCAGCTTTTGATGTCCCCACCTCTGGTCCTTTATTTTTGATCCCTGGGGGGATAAGTTATTTTTGTTCTTCTTTCCCGTCCGACTATACTTGCCAACCCTCCAGTTTTAACCACGAGAATCCCGAGTTTTAATGCTCTCCCGGGACCATCATTCTCCCGAATTTCTCCCGATTTCCACCTGGATAACAACATTGCTAAACCATCTGTCACCGGATGCTGTTTCCGGCCGGACAATAATAACAGTTACACCTTGAAGTCACCACCGGCTGTTGTACAGGTACTGCTATTTAAGTAGTTAACTTACAATACTGTGGACTCTTATGTTGTCAGATAAATAAGTACCATGTGTTTAAGGTATGTATGTATGTGCGACCAAACAACCCCTGCGGTTCTTTTGGACAGTTTGAAAGTGAAAAAAACAAGAAATCCCCTCCTCTGCTTTTTCACAAATCGCACACTGGAAGAGAGTTTCTGCAGTGCTAAGTATCAACGTAGCAGATTGGAGGTTCAGATCCTGAGTTAACAGCTTTATGCAGTTTCCAACTTTGTACAACCCCAGTTTCAAAAACTCATGAGTCTCCTCACATCTAAAGATATCTTGCTAAAACTTTTGAAGTTCACAGATTATGTATCAAAGCAGATCATGTGAAACAGTCAGAACATCAGTGTTCAGAATTGATTTCTGCCTAACAGAATATAACCCTAATTCCAACAACATAAACAACATATCAGACCTGATACGTTTTAATGGGAATAAAAAATGGGTTTATGAATTTTGAAAATCATTACATTCTGTTTTTACTTTCATTCTACAAAGTGCACCAACTTTATGTAAAGCTCAGTGCTGCATGCATTGGCAACTAACTAGACACAAACATGTGAGAAAATACATATATTGTCAGTTGGAATCACACTGAAATGGTCTTTCTGCACATGTCAAAACTGAATGCTGTGCAAATTTTCTGGTCACAATTTATTTAGAAAGTCTCTTCTTTTGTTTACATTTACTGCTTGTAACTGTCACATTCTGGAAGTCTGATTCTCTTTTTTGTCTCTAGTCATTCACAACTTCATTTCACCCCAACAATATGTAATATGATACATACAATTTATCATACTTACAGTGTTTTTGCCTCCTGCTTGTGTTACTAACTCACCAAAAGCTCAATAAAGATGGAATCCAGCAATAAATACTGCCCCTCTGTGTTCCAGTATAGTTTAATCTACTGCTTTAATTTGCAAATCTAACCCTCCCACATTCTCTCTTTACCTTTCATGATTTTAAAAATGTTTTTAAACTAAAACATTGCATCTTTTCATCCCATGTTTAGGATGACTTATTATATGTTTGCTGTATTTGTGACCCTAGTACCCTTTGAGACAAAGAATAATCCTCCTGTGAGCAGATAGACACACAAACGCAGCTGCCGAGAGGAAAGTTGGTGAAACTTTATCTGACAGAAGACAGCATTCAGAGGGCTGCAAACTGCACCATCCTGTTGGGTTTCAGGGACAAAGGAGAACCTATGTGTATCAGTGTGCGCATGAACTCATGTGCATGTGTCTCTCTGTGTATTTGTAGTGAGAGCACACTTCATCCTTTGCTTTTTGTGCCGCTGTGTACCTATGAGGGTCGAGGAGTTCACATCAGAACAGAAGATAAGAAAACCCTGAGATTTAGAAGCAATAACTGAAAAAGCAGGAATGTTACCAACAACTCAGCAGCCAGAATCCAATACAAAGTAATCAAATAGGTTAAATCCAATCCTGCAGCATTAAAGTTGTGTTCTAATGGTAATGACATGCCTGTGATTGTCCACTTTTAATCTTTTTTCCATTAAAAACACACCAATTTAAATTTAAACATATAATCTGTATGTTTGTGAGCATGTGACATTATTCTCGAGCCTCCATTTGTCATCCTCCCCTTCAGTCTCATCAGTGCTCCATTTTCACCCACAGAAGACCAGAGACTCAAAGGATTGTTCTAAAAATCTCTCTACTCAGCTGTGAACAGACAAGATGATCCCATTCTCTGAGTGTTATCTAATTCTGCATGTATTTAATCCCACTGAAACTTTGACAGTCTCTGTCAAATCTATTTTCACTATTGTCCCACTAATGCACATTTTTTTAATAAACTTAATTGCAGAAAAAAACTCCTTGAAAATAATTTGGAAATGAGAATAAACTGAATGCAAATCACTTAAATCTAAACTGTGAAAAATAAATATACCTAATCAAACTAAATCATATAAAATCCATACGCTGAATAAAATTTAATTCTATCTGGAAAAACTATAAAAAAGAATGATTGAAATGAAATTGAATTGAGTATGTTTGTATATGACCAGACAGAATATATTAGACTCAAAACTAGAAAATTCCCATAGAAACTTTGAGAGGGACTTCCACTGTGTGCATGAGTGAGATGCCCTCTGAGCGTGCGACTGTCAGGTCTTGGGGTTTTGGTTGTTTACTTTATTCTGTAGCTTTGGGTTTTCTAGTTATCTGTTATTTTGTTTTTCTCTCCCTCTGTTATCTGTGTCTTATGTTTAGTAAAGCTGTGTCTGTTGTTCAGTTCTCCTCCTGTGTCTTAGTTTTGTTATGTTTTATATTCCAGGTATTCCAGTTTTGATTTTATTTTGATACCATTTGTATTTCCTGTTTGCCCGTGAGATGTCTTAGGTTCCTTGATTGTGTTTCGTCATTTCCTTCGTTCATCCTATTTGCTCCCCAGGTGTGCCTTGTTTATTGATTAGCTCCTGTGTCTCATTCACTCCCAGTATTCTCAGGTGTTCTGTGCTTGTAATCAGTCTGGTGTTTGTATTTAACCCTCTAAGACCCAACTTATTAAAAAATAGCCAGAAAATTCTGATTATTTGGAACTGGGATGTTTACGAAGCCTTAGAACAAAATTAACAAACGTTTTTTGCTGTATTATGTTATTTATAATAGATTTTTTGTATCACATTTATTACATTGGCCGTCTTTACGGTTTAATTGTAATATAAAAAATGAGTAAATAATAATGCATTCATCCATATAATAATGATGATTTAACCTAAAAAAAAGGCAAGTGGATCATTTACTGGGAGCAACCATGTTAGAAATGATCAAAACTATGTAGCAAATATGATACAAGGGGCATTATAGGGTTAAGTCTTATGTGCTTGTCAGTCAGTGTCGGGTTGATGTCTCCAACTTACGTATGTCGCAAATGTTGTAGTCTGTCTTCCTAGCGGTAGTTTATGTTCTTGTTTATCGTGTCCCCTTGTCTGGAGTCTTCTTGTCCAGGGCCTGAGTGTCTCCTTGCGCTGGCCGTCTGCTGCGCCGTCTGGAGAGCTCACGTGTTTTGTATTTCCCTATAGTGTCCCGTCACGGCCGTTCCCTGTCATAGTGTTTTACTACGGTCCTCTGTGTTCTCAGTTCGGCACCTTATTTGGATTATGGTTTTTTTCCCCAATGGATTACTTTTGTTGTTTTTCATCTCTGGACTCATCCATCGGTTTTTCATCTATCTATAAGTTTGTTTGCTGCCTGTCAGCAGTTTATTTTTCTTATTAAAACTTATCCTTCAAGACTTTTTAGTTTGTTTTTCCACACCCTCACTGCACCTGGGTCCAACATCACAACCTCACAAAACCTGACAGCGACTCTGAGCATGTGACAGCTGACAGATGCTGCAAACATGATGAAAAGGCTGCAAGAGTGAAATTAAAGGTGATATACCCGATTTCAAATTGCCTAGCTTAGAATGTCAACAAATGTAAACAAAGTCACAGAACTCTCGCCCCTCCCATTGGGTAGAATTCCTGAGCCACACCCAGCCAGCTTTCGAAACACGCGTAGCCCCGAAAGACGACCGAGTGCAAGATACTGGTCCGCAGTTCATTCAAGTACCGTAGAACCCTGCATTTGAGCCCGAGGCCCAAGGGGTGGAAATGTCGGACACGGGCTCGGGCTTTCTTTTTTTTACCTGCAAATGAAGGTGATGTGTTGTGTTCATTGTTTATCCAACTTAAATGGAGACATTTGAATGCAACACCTGCTCTTCCTGCCCCACTCCCTCTCTCGCCGGCCACCTGCTCTCTCACACCCCAAACGCCAGCGACTGTCTGTTTACCGCTACAGGCACGTCTGACCCGCTCGGTGCTGAATGTCCCCCACTGCGACACAACTCCCAACTTCTATCGCGAACCCCCCACCCTCCTCGCTCTTACACGACCAGCGCCTGCATCCCCCCGCTCTGACGCACCTCAACCACGGTCTCCCTAATTCTCCATAAATGTCTCCCTAATTCTGAGCTCTCAAGGTTGACATGTACATGTGCATTGTTCGATCATGCACAAAAAAGGGAGCGGGCCGGGTTCGGGCTTGTTAAATCTGAAAACCTATTGGGCCAGGCTGGGCTCGGAATATAGGCCTGAGCAGGGCTCTACCATAATATGGCAGAATCACCGGTAAGTGAAAACAATATAACAACGAACAACTGAAATTAATTGTTACTTTGTCCTGAACTTGATGCAGAACCAACCGGCGGCCGTTTCTCCTGCTGTGTGTGGGGCGGCTGTGGCTCAGTGGTTAGAGCGGTCGTCCTCCAACTTGAAGGTTGGTGGATCGATCCCGGCACATGTCGAAGTGTCCTCGGGCAAGACATTGAACCCCATGTTGCCCCCCGGTTTACATATCGGGTTGTGTGAATGGGTGAATGTAAAACTTGTAGTGTGAAAGCGCTTTGAGTGGTCTGAATGACTAGAAAAGCGCTATACAAATACAGGACATTTACCATTTACATGGTAGAGCTGCGAACACTGCAGTGGTGTTCTGCCGTAATATGTCTCAGTTTTTTAGGAGCACAGAAGCCATATAAATGCGGAAGTCCGTATGACGGAAGAGACTTTGAATTTGATTGGTTGATGTTTTTAGACAAATACAGGAGAATCACTTAATTTTTTTTTTCTTTTTTTTTTTTAATATTCACTACATATTTTTATCCATGCTGTGTTAAAACGTTTTTAGTGGGCATGAAAAAAAACATGTTAAGCTAATTTGTTATGCAAACTAAGTATAGCAGCTTTAATATGACAGTGTATTGGCGAAATTATTCCTTAGGGTTACAATTGGGGTGTCATTTTACATGGATTCTGTTGCCATGGTAACCAAAAATTTAATAAACACATGAGGGTTCCCTTCTCCTGGTCACCTCGATGACCTTGATAATGTGAGGCCTTTTTACATAGAGTTTAAACTGAGGGGCGTGGTTTTTGGCAAATTCTGCCATGGTAACTTGAAACACCACAAAACCATGACAGTTCACCTCTGGTGTGCAGCTCGGTCAGTTTAATGTGCCATATGTGCGATTATGTCTGGCAGTTGGTGCTGTGAGGCACCTAGGATACAGTTTTTGGCAAGCTGCGATACCACCGTAACCCAAAATTTGTAGTCCACTTCTAGTGGCCAGACCAATTAATTTCATTTTTCACCTGTTGACACAGGTCAGACTGTCTGTCCTGTTCACTCAAGGGGGGCTTCTGATGGCGAATGGTGGTGCCACGGTCATGTGGTTCAAGTTTTGTACAGATCTTAAAACCTGTATTAGACCTACGTCTTGGGATCCAATGAAAAGTAGAATGGCATCTGGAGGATAAAGTACGCTGACAGTTACCTCTAGTATAAATGATCAAGTTTTGATCAAGATGAACATATGAACCAGTAACTAAAATGAAAACATGGTGGAGGTGATGGAGAGGACAGAAAACACGGTAAAACTTACCTGTCCAAGTGAAACGCAGCAATTTCTGCATTGTGTCTCTCAAAGTCTGAGAAGTAGAAGAAATCTGGGGGAGTTTCCTGCTCGCGGGTCTGCCTGAAAAACAGTGATCATTACAACATTAACCAAAAAGCACATACCTACACCAGGCTGTTCATTTATCCAGAATGTGAATTCAAATTCAAATTAAAGTTCAAACAAACTTTATTAATGCGTGTAAGGAAATTAGATGTTTTAGCTCAGTTTTTCTTCATTTAGTCATTATAGAAGGTTCTAGCTGTGGACAGGAAAGACCTCCAGTAGGGGCTCTGAAGAAGATTGAAGACACTGTTGTTGGGTTATAGGGCCTGACTTATCAAAGGTTTGTGGTTGTTAAAACAGGCGCAAGCCTCTCAGTGACCGCAAAAACAAGCAGCAGGTGATTTACTAATGGCACGCAGGTAAAACTGCGCCTGTTAAACCTGCCGCTAGATGAGCAAAGTCATTTTACCACCTTTTGCTCTTGATGAATATGCAATATGGGCGTTTCTGTCGGAAGACGCAAAATATTGGGAGGAGAACATGTAAATAAGTGGGCGTTCCAGCTGCAATGTGATTTATCAAACCTGAAAATGTTTGCAGCTTCTAATTTTGTGCGTATTTTTTCCACCTTTGAAAAGCATGTCTTAACTTGGCACAAAAATGACTGCAATGATTGTTGCATGGAGAAGACACAGACAGACGTCTGAATCATTCCAGCACACTGTGGCAGTTAGTGCTGGTATCTCAGGCAATTTATAGTGTTGTCACAGATTTTGAATGCAATGTTACGTGGGCAGATACATTAATTTTCCAAACACTTAAATGCCACTAAGCAAGGCTTTTATGATAATGCTGGCTTTCCTAACATTATTGGAGCAATAGGCTGCATGCATGTTCAAGTTGTTCCCCCCTCAGAAAGAGAGATTGGTGCATTATTTAAACATTCAACTTGTGTGTGACTGGCAGGGCATTACAACAAACGTTCAAACAAACTTTCTGTACAAACATTCAGGAGTGGTTAGAGCCCGTTTTCAGACCATTTCTTTCAGGTTTCTTTACTCCATTATGATCTACCATTTTGTCTGCTCAAACCAATTAAACACATGGAATTTAAAGCGAATACAATTCCTCATTCAACCACACGAGGTCAGTAATGTAACACATTTGAATCAATAATAGAGTGGATTTACAACTTAAATTACAAAAGTTATAAACAAAAAAATCACATTCATTAGTATGACTGATGGAAGAAGGTTTAAACTTCCTCTGTGTCTCTCTTTGCTTTGCTTCTGTTCTGCATCCACTTTTGCTTCTTTCTAAAATGTCAGGGATTTGGGGTTTCTTGTAAACAAGTCTCTGCGTGCTATGGTTACGCATCATAACAAGTGGCAAAAAGTAACAAATTAAGTACAAAAATTTCAACCAGCACAGCCTCTTAAACGTAAAACTGTTAGTAATATCACAAAGCTATACTCCAACAAGCTGCCACCATGTGTAGTGGTATTCTAGAAGAATCTGAAGTCTTATTCATATAATCAACATTGTCAGATTCTTTGACCATGAAAACATTCTCTCTGAGTGTTTGGAATAACTTAGATATCGTCAATAGTTTGATAATTATTAACGTAAAACATATTTCCCATATTTCATCCACATCTGTTCCCAAATGTTTAAGACAAATAAAGGCAACCAAAAACAAAACCGCCCAGGGGAAGGAATGAGTAATTTTTTAAATTTAACTCATTCAGTGCCACTGACGTCTATAGACGTCAAACTAAATCCGAACGCTCAGTGCCATTGACGTCTTGACGCTCTACAGCTTTTATTGGCTTAAATCCTGCAAAGCATTCTGGCGCAGTTGCTCGCTGAATTTGAAGTCGTTACATGCTGTAATTAGTCCTATGATCCTGGGGACGGGCAGTGGTGCACTTCTCTGGGTGAGATCTTCCTTTCTTACCCTGTTATAAAGGCATGTGGAAGGGAGGGAGGAGCCAGGCAGTCGATCATGGCAGAAGGGAGAATCAGAGTCCCTGAAGCGGCTGTGAAGCAATGTCTGTGTTCAGAATATTCCAAAAAAGTATAGAATTGATGGAATTGAGAAGGTGGTGGAGTTTATTACATGAACAAAATCCCCCCAGCGCGAGAGTCCGATTTACTAGGTCCGAGTATTGTGCTATTGTATTGTGGTCCAGCTCGTCATTTTGGGCTCGTCATGTCTTCAGCCCGACGTGACGGTTCTTCTGGCGATTCTGGCGTTAGAATCTTTTGCAGGCAGCACAGACTAAAATAAAGAACGACTCACTGCATAAAACACAGAGTTGATAGATGAACCGATGCCCGGGGGGCAAGCTGACTGACTAACTCACCCCCCCCCACCCACCCCACACACACACAGTATCTGGATCAGAAATCTGTAACTTTTTTTGTAACATGTTTTTCAAACGTTGAAATTGTCTATAAATGACTATTTTTACACATAGAATAAACTATCAAAAGTACTTTTTTAATGTTGTATTTTTACTTTCATATAAGTAAAACATAGTTCAGATGTTGCATGAATCATTGAAACATGAAATATTTACATCAAAGACACTGATATGCTTGAAAAACCTTGTTACACAAAAAGCTCTTTATCTCCACTTTTCATCCTGAGACAGGTGAATTTTCGCGAAAGTTGCTCTTTTGTACTGCAGATTACTATATAACAAAAAAAGGTAGAAACATTTTTTGCTGCTGAAAGAAGAGAGACTAATCTTTCTGATGGTGGTTTCAGAATTCACATAGGAGAAAATATTCTGTGGGCCGTCAAAAATCAGTAAAAATGCTCAATATTTCTGGTACTGAGGGGGATAGAAATCTGAAAGTGGCTGGCACTGAATGAGTTAAAATGTAATTCAAACTTACAACAACTTTTTCCTTGAATAAATTCACTTTAAGTTAAAAAGGTTATAATTATAGATAATTGGATCTATTTCTACTTCTGTCCAAGGAAATCTTTTCACCAGCTATCATCAGTTTTTTTACCAGGTGAAACTCCATCTCAACGGTTCCAACTCCCAACAAAAGGTATGAAGTGAAGCCTGTGTGAACAAGTTGGCTGAAGAGAGGCTGGCTAGGATTCTTGTTCATGTCCTATATTTAATCTCAGCTAACACACACACACAATAAAACCCCTCTCACACACACAACCCCCATACACACGATCGTGTTCAGGAGATAGGGATGACTGCCAGCCAAGCCATGGATCTGAGTCAAAAATCATTTCTTTGTGTCTGTGTCTCTGATTGTCTGACAGCTGAATCATCTCTTTATGTTTTACTTTTTGTCTCACTTGATTTTTCTTTATCTCACCTTTACACAAACACACACACACACCCACATATCAAAGGTTGTATTGTGTTTTATCTTTTAGCTGCCTCTTCTCTTCATAAGTGGGGATTCATTGTTTCATGTTTCTATTCTCATTTTCTTGAAAAAGCAGTGACGACAACAACAAAAGCAAAAAAATATAGCTTGTCTTACTATTACTTTACTTTTGAGGAAAGCAGGTACAGTATTTACCCATTAATCAATTGTTGCCATTGGAATCCTTTTAGTACCATGGAGCACTATGTGGACTAATGTTTTTTATTCTGACATTCAAAGATCAATTTTATTAAGTTTTCCTTCAAGATTTTGAAATCTTTACATTTCTTCCCCTTGTGTCACTTCTTTTCCCTGCAAAATCTGCTCCGCAGATTTGGTTGCCATGGCCACCAAGAGGCGAGGTACAATCTTCGATGGAAGATTTTTTTTTACATGAGGGTGAAGTCAATGTTTTGATGAGAAAACCTATTATAAAACAAGTGTCCACTCTTACACACTCCCTATAGCTAAACTCCTAATGCATGAAAAAAAACAAGAAACACATTCTTTCTCCCAGATATGCCCCCGCTCACTCTTTTACCAGTGAGCGTCCTTGATAATAAAAAGAACCTTTATCTGGAGTTAGTCTGCAGCAGAGGAACTGTATGTAGTTTACCAGAATTCTGGTGTGTGTGTCTGTAAAGCGATGAAGGTGAACTACTGTGCCAGGTTTATGCTTACATGGCAGTTTTAATGTTCTTTCATGAGCTCAGACTTGCACAGTGGTGGGTTGGGTGTATCAGCTGCCTTCTAGACTCTGCATATACTCTACCTTTCTTATTTTGTGTCTTACAAGCAGACATAAGATGTCAGATTAATGCTATAAGCTGGTGACAGAGAGTGGGCTGCAGAGACAAACCAAAAGAGAGAAAATCCTTGTTTCTAAGTTCGTGGCTAGGTCAACTGTCTGGTTCAAAATTTTTTATGAACGTGTCGCAAAAACCCTCTTTTTCAGGGTCACTGGCCTTAAGAATGACCAACAATAGGCAAGGATTATTTACTTTTTATTACTTTATTATTTACTTCTAAAATTAGAGGATAGTATGTTTGTAGAAGTATACATAACAGAATACAATGAAATACTGTTACTTCCGGAAAATTCCACCAAGCGAGCTTAACAAATTCAGGCTTCCGGAGAAAAGCCTCGCTTGACTTAGCCAAACATCTCACACCTGGCTCAGTCGGTTACACGAATGACGCTCAGGTCAATTCAATTCTCACTAACTCAAGCGGCGCTTACCAAGCCAGGCTGAGGCGCGTTAACGCGACTTTAAAGCCAGCCCCTGTTAATCGATGCTGGATACCTGAGAATGAAGGGAAGGAAAGAGCCGTGTTCTTCTCCCAGGCGGACCAAGAATTATGAATTAAAATATATGAAGACTACTAGATTTTACTTAAATGTTTGGCATCCCCCACACTGTGTAAGAACATGCCACTAGCAAATAAACGCAAAGCAACACACACAGATTGCACAACTGTGAGAGCCTGGGAGCGACGTGTGCTCCTATTAATATGTGGCTCCAGTAACGTGCACAGATATATGATGCTTTGTCTACAGAATCTGTAGCGCTCATATAAATACTCTGGTAAATACAACGGATCGATCCTGGACCGGATAATACGTGGAACCTGTTGCCTTAAAACCCCCTTATCGACAGGGTCATCAATGAATGGGCATGTCATGGTTATTCTGGAAACAGGCTTCTAATTACTTGTCATTTTATAATTTCGAAGAGATTGGATTGTAATTGCAAACACCTACATGTGATTCATAATAACTTACTGACGTGTTGGTTCTCTATATGAACTTCAGCCGTGGGCTATTGCTGCACACACAAGAGGAAATCCAAACTGGACAGAATATTTTTTATTCTGTTGTTTTCCAATGTATTTCACTATATTGGACTGCTTGTTTGCCTGCAACGTTCCAGTTCAGGGACACACTTGCTGTAGTCGTTATAATGGTTATTTCTTCATCAACGGCAGATATACTGACACAACACAGTAAATTGTTGCCATTGCCTTCATGCTGGGTTTATGTTAAAATGTGTCAGATCTTTTATTAAAAAAGGTTCACACTGGAGGAAGATCCATCTGACATTTTTGGCCATCTGATTTTATCATTACAGTCTGAACAGCACAGTTCAAGGTTTATATTCAACCCTGACTGATGTCACATTCATGTATTATTTGGAAACATGTTCAATGTATTAAAATGACACGAGCAAATAAAGGGAACAGTTGGTGTGTGTGAGGGGAAGAACAGGCTCATCCTAGTCCTGGGTGTTGCGCTACATGCAGTGGTGCTAATCCACCACTTCATTGCTTGTCAAACTCCAACACAAAATGCAGAAGAAGCCGAACGAAAAGGGGACGTACTATGTGACATCATATGGCCTGTCCAATCAGAGAGATGGAGCTAGAATAAGCCTCAACATTAGCCTGCAAGGGAGCAGGCTAGTCCAACAGCATATGTTGCCATGGTGAATGAGTGAGGCTTGACTTCAGCCTCCTTCGTGGAACCGGAATTTAGAAATTTAAGCCAGGATTGGCCTGATAACCCTGGCTTATGGAGTAAGCTCGCTTGTTGGAATAGGCCCCTGGTGCTTTCGGTGCCCCAGGCAAGTTTGTTATTTTTTTTCTGAATTTATTATTTCTTTTTTTTTTCTAATCAGCACAATGAAAGGATGCCAGGTTAACCAGCAAACTTTATATATGTATACAGTGATCCCTCCCTACTTAGCAGTTCGACTTTCGCGGATTCACCACTTCACAGATTTTTTCAAAAATATTCATCTAAAAATAAAAAATACTTTCGGCTGTTCATTTAACTCCCCACACTTCCTCCGCGGTCGGTTGATGACCGAGCGCCTCTAACTGAAGATAAGGTCCCTCCCGAAGAGCTGTAAAGCTGTCATTAGTACTTGTGCAGTCACATTGTCACCTTCATCGCACTGCATAGGTCCTTCATCACCATCATCAGTCAACCAATGCAACTTTTCCCCTGTTACCAGACGTGTCTTTCTCCACGCCGGTCCACAAATGCTTCTGCTCCTCTCTTTATTCAGAGCTATTTTTTCACCATAGATAAGAAAATAACATCATGAAATAATTGAAGAGAGCCTGTTTTAATTACTCCTGCTACATCATTAATCTTGAATTGACAACTTATCTCTCTCACACTCTTTTTACCTGTTTGTGTTTAGATGCCCAAAACCCATCCCCCTCAACGTAGTCAGCACACTCTGTTGCGCTGTGTGTGTGTTGTGTTTATTTTCATCTCAATAGTCTGTTTAGATACACAAATATGATCGCATTTGTCAATCGCAGTATTTTATTTTGAAGAATCACTTTTATTTTCAAAATTGACCGGATTGTCTCACGTGTCTTGGTGTATCCCTACTTTGAGGATTTTCACCTATCACGGGGGGGTCTGGAACCACTTAACCGCGATAAGTGAGGGATTACTGTACTGTATAATATACAGTATTATCCATTTTACAATGTATAATTATATATTATAATTTCTTTTGGGGGGATGGAGTGGTGTTTCTTTGAGCAGATGGTGCCCTAGGTGACCCCCTAGCCCACATATGCCAAGAGCCAGCTCTGGTTATCGTCCATCTGAAGGTACTTCATGTAGTCACCTTCCGACTCATGATCCAGCTCATGGAACATGGAAGGAAATTAAAAACTTTTCTACAAATTTCAATGCAGATGGGATGATGAACACAGAAGATTAACAGACAGCTGTCACATAAATTCCTCAATAAAATGTGCCTTAGGATCAGATTTCCAGTAATTAAATCTCAAATATGCATCTTCCTGGAAAATTGATCCACAATTTTTAGGAAGACATATTTACAGGAAGAGATGAAACACAGCAATGGGTGATGTAAACAAAGTGATTACCATGGCAAAAACTAGGGAAGAAAATGGAGAATTAGATCAAGAATCTGTTGTTTCTGAGGGTTGGTCTCTTGCTGAATGAGAAATCGATGACTAAGGAGAAGAGACAATGTTAAGAGAACCAGTTTTGATGCGCACAGTAGTATGTTTTAGCCGACATTTAGCTGATGATAAGAAACTGTTCTTTCCAGAAAATTACGCTTTCTTCTTTCTCACTTTTCAGAATGCACAAAGCAACATGATGCAACAGCTCGACAAAGGTTTTACTGTCTATTCCAACTGGGGTCCAGCTCATGCAGTGCTGGCTGTAGAAGTGCTGCCTCTGGATCCATCACCCACCAGCATGGTTGTCTTTTCTGCAGCTGATCAAGATTATGAGTGGAAAGCCAGAGAAAAAAAATTGGGTTTTTATGAGTGTTTTAAACACAGCCAGAGAAGATGCCAGTCTGACTGGGAAGGGGGAGTGAGTTCCACAGCTTAGGAGCACAGATAGAAAACGCCCTCTCCCCTCTGGACTTACAACGAGCCTTAGGGACAGTGAGAAGAAGCTGATCTGCTGACCTAAGAGCACGAGGAGGATAGTAAAGATGGAGGAGTTCAACCAGATAGGGAGGAGCCAGACCATTCAAAGATTTGAAGGTAAAAAGTATTATTTTGAAATTTATCCTAAACTGTATGGGCAACCAGTGGAGTGATTTAAGGTGGGAGTGATGTGCTGTCTTCTGTCTGATCAAGTGAGAAACCTTGCTGCTGCATTTTGGACAAGCTGCAGTCTTGACAGAGTAACTTTGTTTATACCATAAAGGCAAGAGTTGGAATAGTCCAGCCAGGATGTAAAAAAGCATGAATTACTGATTCTAGAAGACAAACACTTACTACAGATTTCAGTTTGGAAATCCGTCTAAGATGGTAGAAGCAAGATTTAATGATGTTATTGACCTGAGCATCCATCTTCAGAACAGGGTCCATTTTCACTCCTAGATTGGAGACAACTGAGGAGACATGAGGGGAAAGAGAGTGAAGGTCTACTGATTGGGTTGCTCTAGTGTTAGCAAGATTGAATACAGCAACTTCTGTTTTTGAGTTATTTAAATGGAGGAAATTTGCAGCTAGCCAGTCCTTGATGTTCTGGAGGCAATCAAGGAGGGGTTTAAGGTAATCAGTGGGTTTAAGAGAAAAATAAATTTGACAGTCATCTGCATACAAATGATAAGAAACAGAATATTTTCTAAAAATGGCTCCTAGAGGTGAAATATCTATAGAGAAAAGTAACGGGCCAAGGATGGAACCTTGGGGAACCCCCCATGGAAGAGGAGCTGACTGGGATGAACAGTCGTCCAGCATGACACTGATAGTTCTGTCATGAAAATATGATTTAAACCAGCAAAGGGCTGGACCTGCTATGCCTGCCTATGTTTGTAGTCTGGAGATCAGAATGTTTTAATCGATTGTATCAAAGGCTGCAGAAAGGTCGAGAAATACCAGAACCTTGTGGAACCCTGAATCTATAGCCAGAAAAATGTCATTAAACACACACACATGCGCTGACTCAGTGCTGCGCTGGTGTCTAAAACCAGACTGAAAAATGTCCATTACTTGACGACCTTTTAGATGTAATATTAACTGTTCATATACTACTTTTTCAAGTACTTTAGCTAAAAAAGGCCGTTAAGAAATGGGCTCGAGGTTGGAAAAGGCAGTGAGATCAAGACCTGTTTTTTTTCAGAATTGGCTGTACAACAGCGTGTTTGAAGGCACGTGGGACATCAGCCGAGGTTAAACTACAATTTATTATTTTCAGCATATTATAGCCAATTGAAGGAAAAACATCCTTCAGGAGACAAGGTGGAACCACATCAACCAGAGAGCCAGCAGGTTTCATGGAGGAAACTATATTTTCCAGTTGAGACAGAGAGATGGGTTCAAAACTCTTGAAGAGCCTATGGGTGGGATTAAGAGGAACGGGCACATGGGAGGGGGGAGAAATTTGGGATCTAATCTTATCAACCTTATCTAAGAAGAACTGAAGAAGTTGGCTGCATAGGCCTGCTGACACAGAAGAAAAAATTGCTACAGCAGGTGAGAGTACAGCATTCATAGTTTTATTCAGAATTCCTTGATTATTAGAATTTGCAGATATAATGCCAGCAAAGAAACGGTTTCTTGCACCCCTAACAGCCCTTTGGTACTGCAACCATGCATTGCTCACGCTTTCAAAAGAAACAGTAAGCCTGTCTTTTCTCCATTTAAGCTCCTGTCATGTCTCTGGGGTTTTGTTTCATTTTGCTTGTGTCATTCCTTCTATGGTTTTGTTATTTGTTTCTTAGAATCAGTTATATGGTTAATTTTGGGTTAGTGTCTTCTCATGTCCTCCTTTGAGTTTTCCCGTTCCTCTTATGGTCTGTTTCGTTCCCCTGGTTGTGCGTTTTCCTGTTTTGCTTTTATTTTGACATTGGTTGTATTTCCTGTTTCTTTCCTCATGTGTCCTCACTTCCTCTTTTCTTCCTGTTCCTCCTTAGTTCAGTGTCCAGGTGTTTTGGGTTTAGTTCATCAGCCAGTTTGTATTTAAGTCAGTTTTGATTAGTTCGTCTTCGTTCGGGGATTTTTGTTCTTTGGAGTTGTTTTGTTCATGTATGGATTATTTTTTGCCATGATTTTTGGATACCCTGCTCTTCCTCCTCCTCATCCCATCTCTATGTAAGTCTCGCTGCCCCGCCTGCATTCTTTATTTGTTATTATTAAAACCCAGTTACTTTGACCTCCTGTCTTATTCCGCTCTTTACATTTGGGTTCTGACCATCAAACACACACGCATCATGACAGCTCCAGCCTCCTGAAGTTTTGCCTGATGGAACGAGTACATTCATTCAGCCATGGGTCAGGTTTCGATTTTATATGTCTGGTTTTCAATGGAGCTACAATTTCTAGAGTAGCCAAGCAGGAGGCATGGAGCAGATGCAGTAAGCCATTAATGTCGTGGACTCGCATGGGGCAGATTTTGAGGCAAAAACGGTGTAAAAGTCAGCAGCAGTGAAGGGGTTAATGACATGATATGAACGAGCAGAGACACAAACTCCAGATTTTTTCTGTTCTCATGACAGCAGCTTGGTTCAAAGATCCTGTTTATCTAAGAGACAACTTGTTCATTTACTGTAAAACTCTAGTGACTTTTATTTTTAACATTTACATACATCTCTGCCTGTTGAGAGTGTGACACTCAGAAAAGATGATTTCTGCACTGTTCATTGTGCATATCACTGTCTTTTTTGTGCAGTATTCAATTACAGGTTGTGTTGTTCGTAGAAATTATATTTGATGTTTAATTGTAACTCTGCTGAGTGAAAATGGGTTTGATTAGAACATGGCTGTACATATGAATTCTTTCCACAGATCAAAATCCAACCCACTGAGCCAGAACATCTACTTTTGGTCCTAATGAAGTCTTTTATTTCAGTGTGAGTGACTTCATCATTTTCTAGGTCTGATTTAGAGTAATAAGTTAAATAAACAGTGTTGCTACAATCACGAGTTATGCAGTGTTTCACCATTTTATGAATGAAAACACAAACTCACAAATGCCTTTCAATGTCCATGTAAGATGTAAACAAAGAGCTATGTTCCTGCATTTTGTCACTTCCGGTTTCAAATTGAAACTCACCCGAAGCACATAAAAACAGATATATATGTCTTATTAGTGTCAAACCACACAAATTTGCATTGTGATTCATTAAACAAAGGTGCTACTACAAGTTTTACAAAGACCAGAGCATGTCAGAAACACTACAATGCAACAAACAAGTAATGAGACAGAGGATAAGAAGAAAAAAGGATGATATTTCAAAAAATGAAAAACACTACTGAAAATGCTTGTCCTCCTTTTCACAACACTGTAACTCAACACCATAGTGTCAGTCAGAAGCTTCTTCAGATCTGCTGCACCATCGCTACACAGCCTGTCCACAGCCCTCTAATGGCTCCCTGAAGAAGAACTGAGTTACAACATTTATTTTCCCTTTGGGGATTAATAAAGTATTTTTGATTTGAAAAACTGCACAGTTGTGGGATTTCTGTTGTGTGCTCATCTGATAGCTGCACAACACACAGACGTATCAGAGAGAAACCTGTCAAGGATCTGTGTGTGCATGCCCGTATTTACATCTGCAAATAGCAGCTTTCTGCCTGGGTAATGCACACATTTTATTTGGTGCATTCCTCACTCCATGTCTGCTCATTTGCCTTTAATTTCCTCCAACACTGATAGCATACATACATAGAAGAGTCAGGTCCAGAGCCTCAAGGTAGCTGTCAAGACTGAATTTCAAATCACTGTTACACAAGTTACTGTATGTTCTTCAGTTATTTTCAACATGGAGGGTGAGACACCGCTGAGAGGGAAAGGCAAGTCATCTGCATGTGTGGGAAGCAGTATGGGTGATATTATAAGGATAAAAAGAGGAGACACAAAAAAGATGGATGAAGGCACTATTCAGAGCCATAACTTCAAAGTTATTGGATTCCCATGTGGTGGGAATTAGTGTGGAATTAATGGGACCATAAAAAGACCATCAGTGATTATCCTGCTACAGCACAGCGTACACACTAGTTAGGAAGTAGTCACTGGACAGTAATATCTCCATCATTAATGATCTACAGGAAATCATATGACTGATTAAAATAGTTTCATTCTTAATAAAACCCTCAGATCCATAAAATTTTAAATGTCATCTTCACAGGGTTATTTTACCATAGCTCTGCACATATTTGCTGGTTTCAATAATTGAGGGTGTTGAATATAATTATTCTCACGTGATTTACTGTACTTATAGTAAATTGTTACCAGACATATTCACTAGAACTTGCATGTCACAATTAACAAACACAAAAGGAAATTTTATAATTCGGCATGTTTTTAAAAACAGCTTCTACACTTTAAAAAACTGACTGAGAAAGATTTACTTACCTCAAAATATATTTGCATAAGGGTCATTCCACTGAATGGGTGCCATTTCAGTGTTGTAAGTACACCAAAAAAATGTGTTTTTAAAGTCTCTCTCAAACGTAAATCAAGTAACACACATATTTAACTTAACAAAATGAGAATTGGTCAATCTTAAATTACTTTATTTAATTTGTTACATGCTTTTCAAGACAAACGTGTTTGTTTTAGTAACAGGACTGAAAGTAACAGGACTGAGTTTTTAGCATAAATCTAGCTAATACATGAGATATCGCTACATGGCGTTCTTGCTAACACCATGAAGATACTTGGCACTATCTTGTGATCCACCTAAAATGAGTATTTTTAAAATAAATAAATGATGACTAACATATGATTAAAGTAACATGACAGAGTGTGTAGATTGTCCTCTTCATTTATAGCCACAAAACTATGAAATATAGAGAGAGCGGAATGAAAGAACTTACTTTTGGTCTTCCCATGGCCTCTAGGAGATGCGGCTGATGCAACTTCCTGTTGATCATGTGACCAGTGGAATGTTCCAGATTAATCAGATGGAGTTATGTGTTAGGGTAACAGGACTGAGTGAAAACCCAGGGACGCAAATAAAATATGTATTTTATAGAAAAATACAAAATAAAAATTCAAAAATTTGTTTGTAAAGTAAAGATGGAATATAGAGCAAGACAAAAATAAAAAAGAAGAGTAATGGGGGGAATTTTATTTATTATATTTCATTCTAAAGTTCAACCTATAAGAGTGGGGACAAATGAAAAATACTGTTTTTACAGTGTTTAACATAGTTTTTATTAATTTTGACCATCATATATCTTAAATTTGAATTTAGATTCTTGTGCAGGACATTTTGCTTAGTAAGAAAAAGTTGTTTATATTTCAATATCAAGTTCATTGAAGAACATTATTTCCTGGGGACAGAAATGGAACCCATTCAGTGGAATGGCCCATAACATCAACATATTGAGCTAAAGTTTGTAAAATCATTTATTTTGTTAAGGCTCTAACCCGCCAAATGTGGGTTAAAATGCACTTTGGCGGGTACCAGTAAATCTTTACACACTACACTGGCCAGTGATGAATGTGTAACCAAAGTCACATGACCATGTACCTCAATCCCCCACCTGACCATCTAAACCACTCCTTATTTGCTCTCTATTGCCAGTGGAAATTCTGATTGGCTGGTAACTTTGACAATCTACCAGCCACAATGGCTGGCTATCAAAAAAGTAAATTTAGAGACTTGGTTGTATGTAAATATGTATGTAAATTATTTAATATTTACTGTTGTTATGTGTTGCCAATGTAACTGGCCGAAGATCAGCCATTGTGATAAATAAACTGTGAAATAACATATGTTCTGATCTTTTCTTGCCACGATTACCAACTAACAATTGAGTCAGTACAATGATTTAGAACGATCAGGCTATTTGACCAAAACTTTGTTTAAAGGTGTCCTATATCACCTTTTAATGGACACCCTACAGCCAATCAGAATCAAGTATTGACCCAGACCATGGTATGAATGGGTTTTAATACCATAATCTCATTTCCATCTTTTGATTTTCACACATTTTTTTATGTTTACTCAAAAAGTCATTTTTTTAAGTGTATCATCAATGGTAGTAAAGAAATTAAGTGTATCAATAAAAAATGTTCATTTAAAAAGGCACTCTTAAAAAAATTGTGAATGATTTTGTCAGTTTTTTAAATTACATTTTTAAAAATAAGATTAAGATTAGAAAGATGTGGGAAAAGGGGAACTAGGGTTAAAACATTTTACAGACACTGTAGTTTCCACACTGTGTGACTTTATGTCAGTCTGCATGACTTCCTTGATTCTTTCCTGGATATTTGACCTTCTGTCCACAAAAAAGATGCAAGCAAAATGTGAGGCCTTGAGCTTGGAATCTCAGTGTGATTCCCTAAGTAAAGCAGCAGAGCTGCAGACCAGGCAACTATCTGTGACCACCAGAACACCCTGGCACCATGTGAGAGAGATGACAGAACCCCTCAGAACCACTGTAAATGGTTCCCTTCTGTGTGTATTTGTGAACACTTGCCTGAAGTTGAGCCATGTCGAGAGTTAGACTGAATGTGCCAGTACAACTGTTTCATCTAGCCAGATGGCTGTAAATCTCAGCCTGTGTGTGTGTGTGTGTCACGGATCAGGCTCATACTTCTATAAATCCCTGTTGCTCTCGAAATATCCTCTGTGTATGTTCTTAACAAAGCAGTGTAGATATTAAACTGAAAAGTTTGAGCATCAGGAGCTTAAATTCAATATAAAATACACAAAAATTAATATTCTCACAAAATATGTCTAGGTGCAAACATTTTTTTTGATGCACATGCAACAGACGTTTTTATACAGTCCTTTCACATAGTTTCTCTCCTGTCATCTTTAATGTATTTCAGTTTGTTAGGAGTTTACAGTTCTGGCGTTGACGCTTGAAATGCTTGAAAAGCCCGAAACGCAGAAAGTTCAGCTAGCTGAACTTTTGACGCTTATAACGCTCTTGAAGCGGCATGTCAACCAATCAGAGCGTCTCATCATAGTGACGTACCTGAATGAAGCAGGAAGTCTTCAAACAGGGCGCGGGACAGACGGAAGTAGCACTGGAAGCAAACCTCATCCATATGTAGCTCCTGGAGCAAATGGTTTAACTCCTCAAACTCAAAACACATCTGAAGAATGGGGTGTATCCACAAACGGAGTAAATAAAGCCAAGCCACTCTCTCTATATGATCCGCCATAGCTCCGAACATCCGATAACAAAGGAAGCCCCGCCTTCGCGCTCTTTTTAACGGTCCAGCGTTACGAGCTTTAACGCCTATGCGCTCTGACTGGCAGGCGTTATGAGCTTCAACTTTCAAACGCCAAACTTGGAGCGTTATGAGCGTTGCTTGACGTTGACAAAGTGGCCGGTGTGAAAGCACCATTAGGGGGCTCCATGAGCCAAGAGTGTGGATAAGTATGGAAAATACAGGAAATTTTATGACAATCCCTGTGTTCTTTAATCCTGTAACGCTTTTTATTTTTTATGGAGTGAATGCATTATCATGTTTTCTTATTTACAAAGGGGCAATGTTCATGTTTGTTACAATATTGCCCCTTTCAGACAGGCTATAAACGGTAATGTTCCCGGCGTTGTCCGTTGCGCTTTTGAGTCTGAAAACACCATTACGGAGTCTGTCCACATAATCTGTTCCGGAACCTTTCCAACTGAAGACCTAGTAATGCCGGGAGGACACTGTGCGATTTCGAGGGGATTTCACCCCGATTTTGCCATCGCAGACCATGCTGTGTCATCGTGGAAACATCGTAGCATTGGGATGTCCGGTCGGGAGGTCGTAAGCTGTACAGTGTGAGAACACTCACGAGGAAGGATTAATTGCTGCTACGTTCTAAAGATAATGCTGCGACCTCCCGATCAAACTTCTGGCATGTCCGAAATTTTCATCGTAGCTCGTACAGTGTGAGCGGTGTTATGTCACGATTCTACGTTCGCACCTGTGCAGAAGACACCCGTGGAGCAACATTGGCTGACTAATGCTAACGTGAAACTATCATAGCTACTGTAAAACAATATATAGTTTAACATTAACGTTACCTCAAGCTCCTGATGAAGGATGGACATCCCATACCGACCACGTCTCCTCAGCCATTCACGTACCCACATCCTTTTCTTTTTTTTCTAGTTTCAGCGCACAAGACAGCGCACACAACTGCAACAACTTTCTGCCTGCTCGCCATCTTGTTGTCAGGCACGCTGTGGTTGTCATAGGAACTAGGAACCTTTGTTTTTCGTTGTTCACACTCGAGCACGTTGTGCCGTCACACACCAACAGACGCAGACAAGTAGTCGTGGTTGTCAATAATCGTGGCTGACAGCAGTCATACAGTATGAGTACACATGTCGTAGGGTCAAATAGAGTATGAGTGACAAACCCGGTCGTGCAGTGGGAGCATTTCCCCGACAGTCAGATTTATAAAATCGCACAGTGTCCGCCCGGCATAACAAGAGCAGACGTTCTGGATGACTGTGTTTGCATTCAAAACAGTGGCGTGTCTGAAAAGACAACTCCAGTTAAAGACCAGATAGAGTTGTCCGCAAATATTCCCGAATGTCTGTCTGAAAAGTGTATTAACTAGCAGCTTTCTGTTAGAAGTGATTCCAAACAGCAGCATTTTGACACCAGTGAAATTACAGTTTGACTACTAAGTTATATTTTAGTTGTATTTTTTCACTACATAAGAGATAGTTTCAGTTTATATAAGACAGACATTTACAATTGGTGGTTTTTTCTCACCCCATCAGATACAAAAACAGTCATTTTTAATTTTTCTAGAGAATGAATTCATGTTCAAACCATTTAGCAAATTCTCGTGGGTTTCAGTGGTAGAAGGGCTAGGTAAATGATGTTTATGTAAAGAATGACACTGCAGATTTGATTAAAGAGCGAGTTCTATGGCTATACTGTAGTCCCTTAATGCTGGATTAAGACACCTATATGCTCTTCGCAACCTGTTAGATTGTGATGGTAGAAAATTTGAAAAACATCCTTCAGCTTGAAGGCAATTGTGACACTGCTACATTCAGCACTCATCAAATTAGGTTTGTTTCTGGCTATTTTCCAAATGCTCGAACTGCCAAGGGACCTTACCGTACCATCCTCTATGCTTCAACAGTCAGTTCCAACAATGATCTCACTACATGTGCCCATGACAGAACATCGTCTTGGTTCCTGTCCAAGTACAACCCTCCTGGACTGTTAGGTTTGCACTAGAAGATCCATCCATGCTAGCATGATGCTACTATGTGAGGAGTCAAACACTTGTGAGCAAGTGATCTAATGTGTTGCCGCCACACTCCACCCAAGACCCTGATACACTAGCTACGTTTACATGGGCACATTTAATCGGAATAAACGCCCAATCGGATAAAAAAGACGTCATGTAAACATGTCAACCCGAATGTTTTGATCCGATGCAGCCTGATCCGAAAGAAATTTACTTCCAATCGAGAGGGGTGGTTTTGTCCGATCTTCATTCGGATAGACGTGCATGTATACACCCATTCGGAAAGAAAGGGTGAAAAGAGCCCTTTGCGCATGCGTACAACTTCAGCGTGACGTCTTTCCACTGTCGCAGACTCAAGTAGAAAACATAGCGGGAAGTAAACAGAAGTGGTCTGCTGGTGCAGTCATCCTGTCATCCTGCTCTCCTCTCCTGTGGTGGAGGAGCAGTAGCAATATGTATTCTGCCTCTAGCTTGGTTAATGCGACCAGTAAAAACCCAAACATAAAGGTAATCACCCCCAGAAGGTCCATATTGGGGATAACGTGAGTCAGCTCGAGCACACGATGGAGCGGGAAAGACGTGCAGAAAGGACGGAGTTTGTTTACTTTTTTTTTTCTCCGGAAAGACAACTCGCTGTGCGCATGCTCAACTCATTTAACCTGATCGAGTGCTTGGTGCATGTGTACTCATGACATGATCAGATCATTTCAGTTAGTGTCCATGTAAACAGGGATTTGGGAATTCAGATCGACCAAGATTTTAATCAGATCGGGGAAATTTGGCGCATGTAAACGTACAGTGGGGCAAAAAAGTATTTAGTCAGCCACCAATTGTGTAAGTTCTCCCACTTAAAAAGATCAGAGAGGCCTGTAATTTTCATCATAGGTATACCTCAACTATGAGAGACAAAATTAGGAAAAAAAATCCAGAAAATCACATTGTCTGATTTTTAAAGAATTTATTTGCAAATTATGGTGGAAAATAAGTATTTGGTCAATAACAAAAGTTAATCTCAATACTTTGTTATATAGCCTTTGTTGGCAATGACAGAGGTCAAACGTTTTCTGTAAGTCTTCACAAGGTTTTCACACACTGTTGCTGGTATTTTGGCCCATTCCTCCATGCAGATCTCCTCTAGAGCAGTGATGTTTTGGGGCTGACGCTGGGCAACACGGACTTTCAACTCCCTCCAGAGATTTTCTATGGGGTTGAGATCTGGAGACTGGCTAGGCCACTCCAGGACCTTGAAATGCTTCTTACGAAGCCACTCCTTCGTTGCCCGGGCGGTGTGTTTGGGATCATTGTCATGCTGAAAGACCCAGCCACGTCTCATTTTCAATGCCCTTGCTGATGGAAGGAGGTTTTCACTCAAAATCTTACGATACATGGCCCCATTCATTCTTTCCTTTACACGGATCAGTCGTCCTGGTCCCCTTGCAGAAAAACAGCCCCAAAGCATGATGTTTCCACCCCCATGCTTTACAGTAGGTATGGTGTTCTTTGGATCCAACTCAGCATTCTTTCCCCTCCAAACACGACAAGTTGAGTTTCTACCAAAAAGTTCTATTTTGGTTTCATCTGACCATATGATGTTCTCCCAATCCTCTTCTGGATCATCCAAATGCTCTCTAGCAAACCGCAGACGGGCCTGGACGTGTCCTGGCTTCAGCAGGGGGACACGTCTGGCACTGCAGGATTTGAGTCCCTGGCGGCGTAGTGTGTTACTGATGGTAGCCTTTGTTACTTTGGTCCCAGCTCTCTGCAGGTCATTCACTAGGTCCCTCCGTGTGGTTCTGAGATTTTTGCTCACCGTTCTTGTGATCATTTTGACCCCACGGGGTGAGATCTTGCGTGGAGCCCCAGATCGAGGGAGATTATCAGTGGTCTTGTATGTCTTCCATTTTCTAATAATTGCTCCCAAAGTTGATTTCTTCACACCAAGCTGCTTACCTATTGCAGATTCAGTCTTCCCAGCCTGGTGAAGGTCTACAATTTTGTTTCTGGTGTCCTTTGACAGCTCTTTGGTCTTGGCCATAGTGGAGTTTGGAGCGTGACTGTTTGAGGTTGTGGACAGGTGTCTTTTATACTGATAACGAGTTCACACAGGTGCCATTAATACAGGTAACGAGTGGAGGACCGAGGAGCCTCTTAAAGAAGTTACAGGTCTGTGAAAGCCAGAAATCTTACTTGTTTGTAGGTGACCAAATACTTATTTTCCACCATAATTTGCAAATAAATTCTTTAAAAATCAGACAATGTGATTTTCTGGATTTTTTTTCCTCATTTTGTCTCTCATAGTTGAGGTATACCTATGATGAAAATTACAGGCCTCTCTGATCTTTTTAAGTGGGAGAACTTACACAATTGGTGGCTGACTAAATACTTCTTTGCCCCACTGTAGCTACTGCCACCAAGATAATGAGCATCACAACACTCACTACTGAAGTTTTGTAGATGTTCAAAATCATTGTGACGCTATCATGTAGAGTTTATTGTGTTAATACGAGCTTCAAGAAGGGGCTCTGAAGACCATCTAAGTTCAGATTGATGTTTTCATTTTCTACTGGGATTATAAACCAGTGTGAAGGGGGGCCTGAGTTTCATGATTCCCCCATTGTTTTTCCTCATTTCTATTTTGTTGACATAAATTGATACAATGACTAAGTAGACCTACATCATACCAGTTTATCATTAATAATGGACTCATATTTCTTTGCATAGCCATAAGCTACATAAAGTGATTAAAACATATATTTTTCTGGTGGTGTATATACACTTTGAGTAACTGCAGTAAAATGTACCTATGTTATGTACATTTTTAAGGAGATTATGACCTCAAAAGATGAGAAAGATCTGAGTGTTTGTAGGTTCCTTTTTTCTCCCACATTATCACCCACAACAGAGCAATAATGATCTATACTCAGCAAGTAGGACAGTTCCAGCAACACTAAGGCAAGTTTTGACATATTTACATATCTATCCATAGCGGATTAACTGTTTTCAAAAGTCTCAGCCAGTCCTTCACAAGGCGTACGATTCATGACAGGCTTAGCACTGAATCTAAACTATGAATTATAGAGAGTGCACAAAAACATCAAGGGCGTTCTCGGGTCAGGAGTGATTAGATGTCGAAAAGCTTAAGAGTGTTTAGAACAGCGAGCTGCAAAATGTGACTGTGTGCAGGTCTTCTGCTTGTTCTGCTTTAAACACCTGCCATGAAACAGCAATCAAGTGGTTGACAGCAACACAGAACTTAATGTGTAACCAGCTATCATCCGTGAAATGATTTGTGCAAAGTATCACCAGGAATGTCAAAATCAGAAAACACTCAAAGGGGCTGAGCACTTTGGAATTTATTCCAGTTAGAAGCACCAGCAGAAAATCTCAACCAGTTGTCTCTATCATTTACAGCTACAGAATTTGTAATGGGAGGAGGACTAAAGATTCAAAGCACCAAAAGCCTGAGTCGAACCTGAGAATGTGGGAAAAAGTAAAAGATTGCATTCACCTTGACTCCTTTGGGTCTGAACAGAGAAAAAAAAGATCAGCAGAGCAAAGTGAAGGCCAGTCTTACTTGTGTGATAAAAAACAAACTTAAATAACATTCAGCCTGTCGGATTTAGGGTGATTTAAAGAGCTTTCTCTAAATTCATGAGCGTGTGAATTTTTGGTTTCAAACAGCAAGTCACCATCTCACTGGGATTGAGACCCAGTATTGAGCCTGATTTGTAAACTGAGCTTTCACTGTGTCAGTGAGGTGCAAAGGTTTTAGGGTTGCCAAAAAAATCATTATCTTTTTGTTTCTCTGACCACTGGAGATAGAAAGAAGCTCCACTGGATGTTCATTTGATAAGGTTTTGTGCTTAGATTAACAATGAAAACAATCTTTTAGATGTTTTGAATTGAAATCAGCTAATCTGAACCATCTCCACAATTCCATACCAACTTCTTGTCCCACCTTTTTCAGCTTTTCATCTAAAAACATAATTAAAGTGATTGACGGACACAAGCATGTTTGCATTTCTAGCCCCACGAAGACAACAGGCGGTTCACAGAGAAACTTGGCAATGTTTTCTGTAACTATTATTGAAGACTTTAAAGTAATGCTGAAAATTGATACACATTAGTTCAGGGTGAGTCTTCTTACCACACAAATCCTTTCTTTATGTTCCAAATAAATTTACCTGAGGAGTTTTAAAGTGTTGATACAACCTTCATGTTAAGATTTACAAGCTCCAAATTCAGTTCTGAAAGCACTGTTTGATACTCCCTCAAAAGGGTTGCATATGGCAAACTGAAACTTAACTAAAATAAGCAAAAAGTGTAGATACTTTTACCAAAATAAAGCAATCACAGGAGGAGTATTTGTGGGTAGGTTTCAAATCGAGCTTTGTTTCCTTTACAGTAGAATATTTTATTTAGACCTGTCAACAGTCTTGTTGTACACTATGGTTTGTGGTCACATACCATTCTTAAATAGAAACCATCTATCAGAGGCTAAGTGGTGGCTGAGAGGTTTCATTGTGGTCATGAGTGGGTGATGGTGGCAAAAGACAAAGTGGTGAAGAGGACTGGAAAAACTGTTTCAAGGGTTGCATTTATGCTTGTGTAAGTGGGATGAAATTAAGTCCAGCACATTTTTGGATTAAAAAAGTTTGAGCATGTGAAAGGAAAAAGGAGGAGACACTACAACCACAATTAATATCTGACCATGTCTGGACATTCTGCAGCTTTCTGAGATGTCACTTTCAAAACAACATCCTTAGAGGATTGATCATATTGTTATGACATGTCTTTTAGGCAGCAATATTGAGTGAAGAGAGTTCAGGAAAAATAAAGGACATTAATAAAAACATGTATTTATATTCAATTTGTCATCCAGGGATCCACCACACCATGAAGGGTACCCCTACCCCATACACAGAAAAAAAGAGGGCACAGTGCCATCCTGTCAGGCAAACCCAGGAAGACTGAGTGGTGCAGACTCCCATTAAACAAGGGACCAAGCCCCCAAGATCACAGGCAGGCCGATACATCAGAAATCTCAAGCCATCAGCCAGGATCCACCACAGACCAGGCCCCCACACAGTCTTAACTAGGCCTGGGCGATAAGGCAAAAAAAAAAAAAAAAAATCACAGTATATTTTTCGATATTGATTTTTATCACAATTTTTTAAATATTGCCAGTTTAAAGCACCCCAAAATGCAAAAATAAAGAAACTAGATATTAGTTAAAAATGTTAACTTTATTATTATCTGTGATGCTACATATTACATAATATGGGATCTATTTCGCTGTCTTCAGCTCCACGTTTGTTCATTCTGCTTTTTCTCCTTAGTAGTGTAGCACAAAACGGGGCACGCTTCTTCTTGTAGTTTAATGGCGGCGGGCAAACAACATGCAGGGAGCATTAACGCCCCCTAATGGGCCTGCACACTTCCACCATGTTTGATAAAAAAAATAGCCTCACAGTTGATTACTGTGATCAAACTAAAAATGATTGCATTCAGGAAGTGCGACCATATGATCGCCCAGCACTAGTCCTCACTGTACTGAAAGAGAACATTGACCCCACCAAACCAGAGCAGAGCAGGGAAAAAAGAGGGTCGCCACCATCACACAACCACCCAGTATAGGTCAGTGCATGTGTGAGTGCTGTGGTTGTGGACTGGAGGGTGTATTAAAAATGGGGACAGTCTATGCAGCTGGGCGGCAGTAGCTCAGGAGGTAAAGCAGGTCATCTTCAAATCCCACTCAGTCCGGAAAAAAGATTGCTTTGCCATTGTGTCCTTGGGCAAGACACTCCACCCACCTTTCTTTTTTGGCGGTGGTCTGGCAGCCTTGCCTCTGTCAGTGTGTGCTTCAGGACAGCTGTGGCTACGATACGTGTGTAGTTTACAGCCAAAGGTGTGAGTGGGTGAATGAGTAAATGACAAACTGTAGTGTGAAGCACTTTGTGACCGTTGACTTGATAGCCAATGTACAAGTACAACCCTTTTACCATACAGTTTTATCTTTTATTCAAAGACTATAGGAAGAAATACGGTAATATCAAAATGTTTACATGCTATACTATGACTATGAGGAGGGTTTAGCATTAGCATCATGTCAGAATTAGCATTTACCTTGTGCGACCTGCTGGGTATATCTCAAAAACTGTTGTTATATGAAATGTTGAGTTAATTTGTATCAGAGAATGAATACAGTCATTGTATATAATAACTAGAAAAGCCCTTGGAGAACGCAGACAAGTAGACATATTATAGAAAGTACTATGTATCCTTAAAAACATTCCTGGATCCAGACGGTAATGCGAACACCCCCAAAATCTAATCGATTGTTCCTTGGGCCATTTCTGACCTTTCCTGCTAACAGACAGACAGACAAACAAACAAACCAACCCCAATGAAAACATTACCTCCTTGGCGGAGGTAACTAATCTATCCCTAAAGAGGAAAACAACAAGGTCAAACATGTAAGCTAGTTGATTACCTGTAGTCAACATTTTTTTTTTCTTGAAGGTTAGCAAGTTTTATTCTTTGTATGAATATTCTTCATTCACCAGTAAAGTTAACTAAGAGTTTCCCTGCAACCTGCAGCACAGAGACTCCTCTGTTTGCATCACAGGTGCTCAACAAAGAATGGGAGGGGCAATTCAGGGAAACCCTGGATCACGTTGCCACTTCCTCATCACTGTGATATCAAACCAGGGTCTGGCAGCCACTCCTATATCCTGCCCTCACAATGGGCAAAGCCAAGAAAACCCTCCTCCTCTCTTCATGTTTAATTGGTAGACAATGGCTTCATTCTTCTCCTTACTTCTGAACTTTCTTTTAATTGCCACCTTGCACTGGACGAGCTCAGACAAGCACCGGCCTGAACAACGATGGATGTATTAACCTCTATGTAGCTTTTACAAAGGGCCACCATGACTACAATGCTGGCTTTTTTTCTCTGTCGATGAACCATTGTTGTTCTTTCATCCATATTGGACAGACATTCAGGTGGATTGCGATTGATCCACCTGGGAAGGTCCTTAGTTAGTGACAAAGCTCAATTGTAAGAGGTCCTACAGTGCATAGGGCACCATTTTATGTCCCCTTGAGAGTTATAGTCTTGTTTTGTAAGGATGAATTTCTAAAATGACATGGATTTACCAAAATATTTATTTGGATGGATATTATCAACATTTGAAAACAGTTGAATGCAATACTATGGAATGCTCATTTAATATTAACAATCAGAAACATTGTTCCAATTTTATGAGCAATTCTATCTTAAATTAAATATCCTCAACACGAGTCAATATTTGACCTACTTTCTTTAGCTGATAAAAATAAATGCTCCTTTGGGGTGTTTAGAATATATTTTCTTCCTTACAGACAAAAGAATCACTGTTAGTGGGAAGAATGGCAATTTTTTCTTCGAGTATTTTTGCCTGTAATGATATGATACACTTGGATAGTTAACCACATAACATCCACCTCTTTAGAGCTTGCGCACAAAAGTTTCCATACCTAAATTGCTGCCAGCTGTAGCTCTTAAGTTTTTAGGGTGACTGGTTGGCATAAAAATTATGTTTTGGACGTTTTTATTGAGAAGAAATGCTTTCCAACGATGTATAACTTGCTGGTATGTAAAACTGATGATCCCTAGTCCGGTACGGTGGCAAGCATGGCGTTAAATTACATGCAAAACAGCAAATAAGGACCCACAAAAGGCATGCACAAATATAGTGAAGAAATAACCTATTCTATCATAAAACAATTATATTCTACCTGTACTAAACAACCTGATTTCAAACCACCAATAATACTTTCATGGTGGACAAATGCTACTAATGTATCTCGTATCTTGTGTGTGTTCATGTCTAACACTGTTTATTTATTTTTATATGTCTGTCTGCAAGTAAGAGTTTGGAACCTAATTCCTTGTATGTGCAACATAACAGAATCTGATTCCGATTCTGATTCTACAATATAACTGTGTGTAGCACATACTGCTCCAATTTAAAGAAACAAAAAATGAGTATTGATGAGTCCTTCTAAATGAGCAGGAGGAGGTAGATGGGGCAAGAAACATCTGGGAACTTTGCTTAAGTGGTTGTCCCTGGAACATGGGTCTGGATAAGCAGCAGAAGATAGACAGATGGAAAGATTAATGAACAGACAAACGGATGGATGGATGGATGGATGGATGGATGGATGGATGGATGGATGGATGGACGGACAAGTGTAAAGTTCTTTGTTTATAACCTGACTTACGACAGTAATGACAGCAGTATCACTATAGTAACTGGTGACATCAAAGATTATATTCATTTTGCTGCAACAAGAACATTAAAAAAATCAGACATCAACCCAGTCACTCATAGTATCTGCAAGTGAGTTGGCATGAACTCTCATTAAAGAGAAGCTACTCACGGCTTTGTTAAATTACACTGAGAGTGCATAAACACTAGTTAAATAGAGAGAGAAAGTAGAGAGGATCTAAAAATACAGACAGAGAGAGGCGAGTGACAAGGCAGGATTAGTTCTGCCTCAACAAATCAAACAAACAAGTCTGGGGAAACAAGTGCCTGGACGGAAGGTGGGGGAAAGACAGGAGAATGGACAGAATAGGGAAGGGAAGGGAGGGATGGTGACAAAAAACAACACTTCCTCAGGAGTTGACCTTGTAAAACAGACATGAGAGAAGTCCTTAAGTGAAGTGTGTATGTGTGAGTGGGGAAGATGTGACGAGAACCAAAGAGAAGTTTGTAGGTGTCTGTGGGAGTGAGCCAGTCAACAAAATAAACAAATAAAAACTGAAATTCACAATGTCATACAGGTGCGTTCAGAGCCAGATGCTCCTCTGTTGACTTTCTAACAGTGGCGGCTGGTGAAATATTTCTTGGGTAGGGCCGCATAAATTCAATTAAGTAACTGTTAATAAAACATTTGTAAAGATGAGTTAATGTAAACCCTGTTTAAAAAACTATTTTCAACTTCAGTAAAATATTTAAAAAAGACTTTATTCAATTGTAAAATAAAAAAATAATCACCAGAACAGGTTAATCTAGTCAGCCAAACAGAAAAATGTTGTGTATTCACATTAAATGTTGTATTTTAGGTAATATTTAACACAATATAAACATGAAATATTTTGGTCATTTTAATTGTCTAGCACTAGATAAACCTCCACAGTTGTGTCCAGTATGTTTCAGGAAACCTACAGAACTGAACCATAGTGATGTGCGATACCACTAATTTTCTTTCCGATCCGATACCAAGTAAATTTCAGACCAGTATTGGTGATACTGATCCGATACTGATACTTTGCTAAAAAATATTCTGTTTGGTAAATTACATTTTAAAATCAGTGCGACTACCACACATAAATGCCTATATACCAGATGATTTAAATCACTTTCCCCAATTTAGAAATGGTGCAAAAAGCCTCAACAATTCCACATTCTGTCCTACCTGGATACCTGAAGGATTTCAAGAGGGTTGTCTGTTTCACCCTCGCAGCACCTTATCTCTCGTCTCTGATCATAACATCTTCATATTCTGTCTTATGATTTATTTTTAAATATTTCACAATGTTTATAGCGTTTCCACATGTTGGTTCAGTCAGGGCATATTTTACAAAGCAATTTCTGCCTTTCAGAAATCCTTTATACAATCGTCTCAGTGTATAAATATACATATGTGTGTTTTTATATCTAAATACATGTAATTTGTATAAAAAAACATATATATTTCTTATTTGTTGGAACATTATATTTTTGGGAGGGCAGTGCCCTAGCACCCTCTATTGGCCAGCCGCCAGTGCTTTCTAAATAAAGAATCAACATAAAATTAAACATAGAAGGATGGAGGAGGAACATCCAAACACACAGTTTAATGATAAGCAAGCAGAACTCAGATGGATGATTGACAGGTCATTAATACATTTCATTCTGAGGATTTCATAGATTTCACTGAGCTGGGCTGAGCTGAATTATCAAATCAAGTATGTGTGTGTTTACGAACATGCAGATTTGACAGACCACTGAATGCAGCTGGTTTTATGACTGTTAGCTGAGTACTAATTAACTGGCTCATGTCTCAGCCCACGAGAGATCACAGCACCCACACATGAATTGCACTGAACAAACACACACGCACACAGACACAGACAACACCAGTTGGTACGCACACAGCTGCAAAGCAACATCATAAAGTGTAGCTGCAGGATTAAGAGTTTCATTTTAAAAACTCTGTTTACATGGTTGCCTGAAATAGAAAAAATGAGTACTGCAGGGATGAAGTTCTGAGGCCAAACAAAAATATTGGAAACTGACATCGCTGTAGAAAACCATGCTGAAAATACTGACTTTACAGTAGTGCCAGACAAAAGTCTTTCTTAGAACAAATAAAAGAAAGGTAAGAGGAAGGGATGAAAGAGAAGTGTGGAGTGGAGCTGGAGGGTAAGGGAAAGGAAACGTAAGAGGCTGTGTAAGATGAGCAATCCTCATCCATTTTATAACAGTTTAAAACCCCAAATTAATCTTAAAAACCAAAGGAGGGAATCAGAAGTGCACTGAGCCTAAAGATGAGCTGCTCATAAGAGAAACAAAGACCACAAAACCTAGGAGACAACAAGGAAAAAGAGATATTGTCTCACACCAGAGGCAGTCCTTTTTTGTATGGCGTTTGCACAAACCTTATAGACAAAATCAAGTCTGAAAATAAACTATGACTATGAATATTATTATTGTAAAATAAAAAATATATGTAAATATATATATGGTCAGAAGTCTTCTGGAAACAATGAATGCAGCATTGAGGGCAATCCCTACCGCATCAGTCACTGAAACCAATGAACTGATATACTCCACAGCAGCAGTGATCCTGGAGACCCTTGGCTATAAGAGTGACCATGAGAAAAATTACCCACCATGGAAGAGACGGCTGGAAGCTAACATAAAGGTTGACAGAGGTCCAGAGAGGTGCAATGAAATGACCAATACCGAAGAGGTACACCCAGATGTCCATACCTGAAGCACTCGAAACTGCCAAACAAAGACTCCAAGCCTTGGCCTATCGCCTAAAGAGATACACGAAAGACAATGAAGCCAGACAAATAAACAGGCTGTTGGCGACACAACCAGCAAAGATGTAAGCTCAGTGGCAGGGCAACAACAGCAGCAAAATAGACCCACCAAGGCTGGAAACTGAAAGATACTGGAAGAGCATATGGGAAAAGGAAGCAGCACATAACACCAGTGCTCAGTGGCTGGCCTTTCTGAGAGAGGAGCACAGCAACCTCCCTGAGCAGAATCCAGTTACCATCACAGTGGAACATCCAAGAAAGAGTCTCAGGTATGAAAAACTGGACAGCACCTGGCCCAGACATGATCCACGCCTACTGGCTAAAGAAACTCACAGTACAAGCGCCTAGCAGCACAACTGAACCAGCTCCTAAGAGATGGGACTCACCCAGAATGGCTAACCAAAGGGCGAACAATCCTGATCCAGAAGGATCCCATCCAAGTCTCATCCAACTATCGCCCAATAACCTGTCTCTCCACAACATGGAAGCTCATGTCAGGCATCATCGCTACCAAGATAAGCAAGCACATGGATCAATACATGAGCAAAGCACAGAAGGGCATTGGTAGAGATACCAGAGGTGCTAAACACCAGCTCCTGGTTGACAGAACAGTTGCTCAAGACTGCAAATCCAGAAAGACCAACCTGTGCACTGCCTGGATTGACAACAAGAAAGCCTACAACTTGATGCCACACACATGGATCAATGAATGCTTGAAGCTCTACAACATCAACAGGACTGTTAGAGCATTCATTGCGAACTCGATGAGGTTGTGGAGAACCACCCTTGAGGCCAATGGCAAGCAACTTGCACAAGGATCCATCAAATGTGGAATATACCAAGGTGATGCTCTGTCCCCACTGCTGTTCTGCATAGGTCTGAACCTCCTAAGCCAGATAATCAACAAGACCGACTATGGATACCGCCTCAAGAACGGAGCTACAATCAACCACCTCCTCTACATGGATGACATCAAGCTGTATACTAAGAGTGAATGGGACATTGATTCCCTGATCCACACCACCAGGATCTACAGCAATGACATCGGGATGTCATTTGGGCTTGAAAAATGTAGTAGGATGGTCACAAAGCGAGGCAAGGTAGTCCACACTGAAGGGGTCTCACTCCCAGAGGGAGCAATAGCAGACATTGAGGACAGTTACAAGTACCTGGGAATACCACAGGCAAATGGCAACCTCGAGCAGGCAACAAGGGAAGCAGCAACAGCCAAATACCTACAACAAGTGAGGCAAGTCCTAAGAAGCCAGCTCAATGGAATGAACAAATCCAAAGCAATAAACAGTTACGCCCTGCCAGTGATCAGATACCCTGCGGGAATAATAAGATGGCCAAAGGATGAGATACAGACCACAGATGTTAAGACACGAAAGCTCCTCACCATGCATGGCGGGTTCCATCCCAAATCCAGCACCCTGAGACTGTACGCACACCGTAAGGAAGGAGGCAGAGGACTAATGAGCGTGAGAGCCACCATCCAGGATGAAACATCGAAGCTCCATAAATACATCCAGGGCAAGGCCTCAACAGATGATGTACTCTGTGAATGCCTGAGACAATGACAAGATGAGGAAGTGCTGGAGGAGGAACCATCATGGGAGGACAAGCCCCTACATGGGATGTACCACCGGAACATAACTGAAGTGGCTGACCTCAAGAAATCCTACCAATGGCTGGAGAGGGCCGGCCTACAGGACACCACAGAGGCACTCATCCTGGCAGCACAGGAGCAGGCTCTAAGCAACAGAGCGATAGAGGCCCAGATCTACCACACCAGACAAGACCCAAGGTGTAGGCTGTGCAAAGAGTCATCTGAGACAATCCAGCACATAACAGCAGGGTGTAAAATGCTGGCAGTGAAAGCATACATGGAACGTCAAAACCAAGTGGCTGGCATAGTATAGAGAAACATCTGTGCGGAGTATGGGCTGGAAACCCCAAGGTCAAAGTGGGAAACACCTCCAAAGGTGGTGGAGAACAACCGAGCAAAGATCCTGTGGGACTTCCAGATCCAGACAGACAGGATGGTAGTGGCAAACCAACCGGACATTGTGGTGGTTGATAAAGAGCAGAGGAAAGCAGTTGTGGTGGATGTGGCGATACCAAGTGATGGCAACATCAGGAAGAAGGAACATGAGAAACTTGAGAAATAGCAAGGGCTCAGAGAGGAGCTAGAGAAGACTTGGAAGATGAACGTGACAATAGTACCCGTGGTATTCGGAGCACTTGGGGCAGTAACCCCCAAACTGGAGGAATGGCTCCAACAGATCTCTGGAAGAACCTCAGACATCTCAGTCCAGAAAAGTGCAGTACTCGGAACAGCTAAAATACTGCACAGGACATATTTATTCATAGTAAATACAGAAAATTACAGGATTATAATTACAAATAAGTAGTGAAATATGAAGTTTTACATGCAATTTCAAAAAATATTTCTTTGTGTGTACAAGCCACTCCTGTTTTCTGCAGATTGCCATTGATTTGAACAGCCAGGTCAGACAAATTGCTTGGCATCCCAAGTCATTGCACTGTCTTCTGGCACAGCTAAAACAGCACAGCAGGGGCTGCTGAAAAGCTGAGGGCTGTTTTTCTGGGAATCCCCATCCAGACTGAATGTCTGACTGAGCCATAAAAAGCTTTCTGGTTGAGGTTTACGTGACCATTAAGCAAAGGATCTGACCATTCAGCTTAAAAATATGATGATTTTTGATTATATTTATATGCTTCCTTAGATAGATAGGCTTAGATAGGCTGGTTCCTTAGATAGAAAATGTTTTATTATTAATTGGTTGATTTTTCTGTGAAGTGCCTTGAAATTACTTTGTCATGAACTGGCGCTTTATAAATAAATAAACTTGAACTTGAAATAAACTTGAAACTTTGAGGCTTTTCACTAAAAATAATATTAGTGTTAAGTGGTGGGAAGTGAATGAGGTAGTCTTCCTTTGAGTTTGAAGCCATCGCCCTCTATCCCCACAGCTCTGAGTGAGCTGCTACAGCTGTAGCATGGCTTCCTGTTTGCACACTTCTCAATACCAGCTGTAGATGATGGAGAGTGTGCAAACTCCATAACACCCCACAGAGTCATTCTCTTCCAACTCGTGTACATATATATTTTTTGTGTGCTTGCACTGCAGCTGTGTGAACAGCTGTGCATAGTAACACTCCTCATCTGTGTTTGCACTCATCCAATGACGAGTTCAGACAGCACCTCTTACAAGTGTGTCCAACTTTATGATAGCCAACAACACTGGCTCTGCCAGATCTACTGTATGTGTAGCCCTGCCTCTTCTCAATTCGGGATTCCACATATATCTGGAACTGCTCCATTTGAAACTGTCTATAAAAGGGAGGGAAGTCTAGTATAATATTTTAAGTTGATTGGAGGACGAGCTGTGTCTGCCTTTGATGATTTGTCTTTAGCCAATCACAGTAAATCAAGCTCTTGCGACTCCGTTTGGGAGAAAAACACACACATCGTTACCACTAAGAAAAGCAAAACACATCTTTACCACCAAAAAATGCACAAAGTTCTTACCTTTGCTCATTTTTCAATGAAGAAATTGTCTTTAATTCTTCTAAAACAGATTAAATATTCGCTTTTATGCGAACATCCACCGGTGTAGCCATGTTTGTTTTGCTTTTTCTGCCTGGGCTCTTGTTGCCAATCATGCCTGAACACCCACCCCAAAGCACAATCAGTCCCTCCAAGATTTCACAATGTTTGATCGCAACTATTAATGCAACTTCAATGAAACTCAGCAAAATCGGGGCACTCGTGCAACTTCCTCCAAACACCTCAACTTTCTTGAAAAAAATAGTCATGTGTGCCTCTTCCCTAATGTTTCTGTTAGTTTTCGCACAAGTACTTTCTGCGGAGGCAGGAGAACGTTAGCGGAGGCTTGGCTTAGCTTTTCAGAACAGAAGAAGAAGAGAACCCCAATGTCACTTCCTGTCTTTATCCTGTGCCGGGAGAATGGAGACACGAGCGACATGGGTGACAATAATAAATCACATTTGCCAACAAAAATATCGGCAAGAGACCGCGCTAAACAGTTCCCAACGCTGCTTCACGAGAGCAGGGGTAAACTTTTTTGTTCAAAGTGAGATGTTGTTATTGAACACAAGCGCAAGTCGTCGATTGACAAACATTTCAGCGGTGCAAAACACACGAGGAGACTTCAAGCAAACGCACACCCCCTTTGACAAGTTACTATGACCGAAGCGGCTGCCTCCAGAGCGATAGCGACCACAGAACAAAAAAACTTAATTACTTACAATGCCATTGTTTGCATTATAAAATAAAATATAGGAAACATTATTTTGTTGTTTTAATTGAACACTTTATTGTTTCAGTATTTTAAATTACCATTATTTTGAAGTGGGAAACATCTTTTTTAGTTTACATATTTCTCTAAACTGATTTAGAATCAGCAACGCACAGCTAGTGAATTAGCTTTTTGGACTCATCCTGGATAAAGATTCTACTGAAAAAAAAAATCGCAACTTTTTGGCAACTTTTTGAAAAACAGGCCGCAAAATCTGGTGTTTTTCTCCGCAACAATCATAAAAATTGCCCGTGAAATCCTGGAGGGACTGCACAATGCTAACAAATGATTGGTCTGAACGTTTTTTTGACCGAAATAAACGGTTGTCAAGGGAGCAGTTCAAAATGGATTTTCGTGGGTTTGGAAAACTCCAAATCTCGCGAGAATCCATCTTGCAGCGCAAGGCTACTGGAGTCATTCTTGAGGGAAATCTTTAGGGAAACCACATTAAACGAGTGGATTGCAAAGAAAAATAAATTTCAACATCATTTTTCACCACACAGACATGAATATAGCCATGAAAATGGCATTATGAATTCTAAGATGCATAACTTCTTAGGCTTTTACTAATTTTCATTATTATTATCATATTGATTTTGGTTTATTTAGGACAATCTAGTCAATATGTGGACCAGATTTTACTGTTGTATAGTCCACAGGTGTTTGTTATTTTAGCTGCATGTTTGTACTGTTGAAGATAATTGTGTAGATGTCACCACTAAGGCCTGAACTCATCAAATAGTTTGTCAAATTATGTGGCTTCAAGTCACAATTTAGTGCATCTGTTTGAAAAATACATATACATATACATATATACACATATAATACAATTTAGCTCCCAATCAAACAGAGTCTTTCTCTCTATGCTTGTCAGTTTTCCCACATTTAAATTAGGTTTTTGGGGGGCACTTAGAAGAACATCCACCCATGTTTTTTTTCTTCTGGAAATATTATTTTTGAAATACTTTTATTCTGATTTGGGTGATGTGCTGATTGAGGAGTTTTTTTGCTTTATTTGTCACTTTTTTGCCATTTGTTATGATGCGTAACCATGGCAATGAGAGACTTAATTACACACCACCATTCTTGAAATGAAATTGGGACCCATCAATATGACAGGAACAAGGAGAGCTCATGATGTGCTTTAACCAAAACAGAACAAAGGTACATTTTTTTCTACAATATGCCTCTTAAAAGTCTTCATTTTTAAATTCTGCTCTGGGGAGTTTTGTACAATATCTGTACACATTGAAGACAGATGATCTTGACAGTCAGAGCAAGAAGCTTGAATAAAATATGACAGGCTAAACAAAGAGCAGCAGGAATCTGTAGCTTGTGGTTCAGAGACTGACATGTAATTACTGTCAAACCTGTTTCTAGGAATCTGAGTAAGGTTGAATCACATATTTCTAAAATGAGAATATCAGAGCTTTTTTTTCATTTTATACTTTTTTGGACAGTGTTACAGTAGCTTGCAAAAGTATTCAGCCCCCTTGAACTTTTCCACATTTTGTCACATTCCGACCACAAACATGAATCAGTTTTATTGGAATTCCATGTGAAAGACCAATACAAAGTGGTGTACACGTGAGAAGTGGAACATCATACATGATTCCAAACATTTTTTACAAATAAATAACTGAAAAGTGGTGAGTGCGTAATTATTCAGCCCCCTTTGGTCTGAGTGCAGTTAGTTGCCATAGACATTGCCTGATGAGTGCTAATGACTAAATAGAGTGCACCTGTGTGTAATCTAATGTCAGTACAAATACAGCTGCCCTGTGATGGCCTCAGAGGTTGTCTAAGAGAACGTTGGGAGCAACAACACCATGAAGTCCAAAGAACACACCAGACAGGTCAGGGATAAAGTTACTGAGAAATTTAAATCAGGCTTAGGCTACAAAAAGATTTCCCAAGCCTTGAACATCCCACGGAGCACTGTTCAAGCAATCATTCAGAAATGGAAGGAGTATGGCACAACTGTAAATCTACCAAGACAAGGCCGTCCAACTACACTCACAGGCCGAACAAGGAGAGCGCTGGTCAGAAATACAGCCAAGAGGCCCATGGTGACTCTGGACGAGCTGCAGAGATCTACAGCACAGGTGGGGGAATCTGTCCATAAGACAACTACTAGTCGTGCACTGCACAAAGTTGGCCTTTATGGAAGAGTGGCAAGAAGAAAGCCATTGTTAAAAGAAAACCATAAGAAGTCCCATTTGCAGTTTGCCACAAGCCATGTGGGGGACACAGCAAACATGTGGAAGAAGGTGCTCTGGTCAGATGAGACCAAAATTGAACTTTATGGCCAATATGCAAAACGCTATGTGTGGCGGAAAACTAAAACTGCAAATCACTCTGAACACACCATCCCCACTGTCAAACATGGTGGTGGCAGCATCATGCTCTGGGGGTGCTTCTCTTCAGCAGGGACAGGGAAGCTAGTCAGAGTTGATGGGAAGATGGATGGAGCCAAATACAGGGCAATCTTGGAAGAAAACCTACTTGGAGTCTGCAAAAGACTTGAGACTGGGGCGGAGGTTCACCTTCCAGCAGGACAACGACCCTAAACATAAAGCCAGGGCAACAATGGAATGGTTTAAAACAAAACATATCGATGTGTTAGAATGGCCCAGTCAAAGTCCAGATCTTAATCCAATCGAGAATTTGTGGCAAGATCTGAAAACTGCTGTTCACAAATGCTGTCCATCTAATCTGACTGAGCTGAAGCTGTTTTGCAAAGAAGAATGGGCAAGAATTTCAGTCTCTAGATGTGCAAAGCTGGTAGAGACATACCCTAAAAGACTGGCAGCTGTAACTGCTGTAACTGCAGCAAAAGGTGGTTCTATAAAGTATTGACTTAGGGGGCTGAATAATTACGCACACCCTTACTTTTCAGTTATGTATTTGTAAAAAATGTTTGGAATCATGTATGATTTTTGTTCCACTTCTTACGTGTACACCACTTTTTATTGGTCTTTCACGTGGAATTCCAATAAAATTGATTCATGTTTGTGGCTGTAATGTGACAAAATGTGGAAAAGTTCAAGGGGGCCGAATACTTTTGCAAGCCACTGTATATTTTCACCCTCTGGTGTAATTTCTTCCAGTTAAAGGACATCCATCTATGCATTTTTTAAACCTGCCTTGTCCTGTTCATGGTCACAGGCAACAGCTCTACCAACTGCGCCACCGTGCAGCCCCAGTTGAAAGACAATACTTAATAAATGCATGAAGGAATTCTTTAATCCTTGATAATGATGAATCAAGGGCACACATCCTTTATTCTGTTAAGATTGCACTGATTTACTATAAAGGAAGTTTTACTAGTGAGTTTTTAGTGTGTCTTGGTTTGCATTCATGTCTTCATAAAAAATCGTTTAGTATAAATTCCAGATATTAGTTTGAATTACCGTACTTTCTGCACTATAAGGCGTATCGGATTATAAGGCGCACCTTCAATGAATGGCTAATTTTAAAACTTTGTTCATATATAGGGCGCACCGCATTATAAGGCGCATGGAATAGTAGTTGCTGGGGTCGCATGCATCGACTAGATGGAGCTGCGCTAAAGGGAATGTCAACAAAACAGATAAGTCAGTCAATCAAACTTTATTACTGTAATAAAATACAAACCAGCATTTTTAGTGTATTCACAAACGTGAAGAGGAACTTTTACGTGTTAATTGAATCAGGGAAAAGAAACAAACTTATCCCGCTACGGTGAATCAAACGTAGGTGAAATCAAAATACAGTACCGTAACTCAAAATAATGCAAAGCAATGACAATAAATTAAGGTCGTTCAAACGTTAATGTTCATATTCACAATATCTTCAAGCATAAACATGTAAATCTCACTTTTTTAGTTCAGTTCGTCATCCTCAAATTCTTTGTCTACAGTGTCCGAGTTTCATCGCTGGGTGAGTACGGAATTCAGCGGTCCCGGTTCTGACAGGTCAAACTCATCATTACCGTAATAAATCGTACAAACCAGCACACAGTAGTTAGAGCATTCACAAATGTGAAGAGGAACTTTCACATGTTTATTGAATCAGGGAAAAGAAACAGACTTATCCTGCTACGGTAAATCAAACGTGGGTGCACTCAAAATACAGTACCGTAACTCTCTAAATAGTGCAAAGCACTAACAATAAATCAATGTAATTTAAACTTTAATGTCCATATTTACAATATCTTTAGTCGTAAACACATAAAACTCACTTCCTCAGTTCAGTTCGTCATCCTCGAATCCCTCGAACTCTTCATCTTCAGTGTCTGCTGGGCGAGTACGGCATTCAGTGGTCCTGCTTCCTTCAGGTCAAACTTGTCATTATCAGAGTCTGTGTCGATGCTCTTGCCTGGCTGTTCACTAACAATTCCTGCCTTTTGGAAAGCTCGGACCACAATTGAGACTGATATATCAGCCCAGGCATCCACGATCCATTTGGAGATAGTGGCGTATGTCGTGCGGTGCTGTCTCCCCCGTCTTGGTGAAGGTGTGCTCACCTTCAGTCATCCACTGCTCCCACACAGTTCTCAGTCTCGCTTTGAAAGCTCTGTTCACACCAATATCCAGTGCCTGCAGGTCTTTAGTCAATCCACCCGGAATGATGGCAAGCACCGAATTAGTGTGCTTTACTTGTTTTTTAAAACCATCGTAATATGGGCGCGCATGGAGTCACATACCAATAAGGACGGAGCAGGGTTAACTTTAATCACGACGCCTGCTGGAAAGTTTTCTTTTGGCATGGTCTTCCATTTGAAAATGACCATGGGTGGAAGTTTTTGGCCATTAGCCTGGCATGCCAGAACTACGGTGAAGGAAGACCTCTCGTTCCCTGTGGTGTGTATATTCACCGTACTGGTCCCAGTTTTCTCCACGGTGCAGTTCACAGGAATGTCGAAGGTGAGTGGAACCATGTTAATTATGTGCTCTGGCAGGATCTTCTTTTGGGTGATTGTGCTTTTACAGTAAGCCCGGAAAGATGCCATCTTTTCTTGGTGATCGTGTGGCAGTTGCTGCGAGACAGTAGTCCGCGTGCAGATGGAAAGATGGCGTCTTTTCATGAAACGAAAACACCAAGAAGGACCGCCTTTAAATCCGTTAATGTTCATGTCGCTGGCAAGCGCTGTTGCCTTTATCCGAATTGTTACCGTCGAGACGCCTCTACTTGCCGCTCTGTGTTCAATCACCCACTGTTCGAGGCTGTCCTCCAACTACGGCCATCTCGCTTTGTTTCCACGGAAACTTAATTTGGTCTTCTTGACCTGGCGCAAGCAATCTTCCTGCTTCCTCCACTTCCGTACCATTGATTCGTTGATGTTGAATTCTCTTCCTGCTGATCTATTTTCATGTTCAACTGCATGACTGATAGCCTTGAGTTTGAACTTGGCGTCGTAAGCGTGTCTCTTGAGAGGAGCCATTCTGGGGTCTTCTGTATACACACACGTAGCGTGGGAGTTGGGGAGAATAATTAACCTTCACCTTTTATAACGCTGCTACCGGCACTTCGGCCACGCCCCCTGAATACGGTAGCCCACCAGTCTTGGGCCATACACAAGGTGCATCAGATTATAAGGCGCACTGTCGGTTCTTGACAAAAATGAAGGCTTTTAGGTGCGCCTTATAGTGTGGAAAATATGGTATGTTTGTCAAAACCAAATATAGTATAAAAAACTTGGAAGCCTATACAATACGTATCTTGGTATTATGCCAATGATCTGATTCATATTCGTCTATAGACGTCAAACTGAAGCCGAACGCTCAGTGCCATTGATGTGTTGACGTCTCTACAGCTTTTATTGGCTTAAATCCCGCAAAGCATTCTGGGGCAGCTGTTCGCTGAATTTGAACTCATTACAGGCTGTGTTTAGTCATATGATCCAGGAGAGGGCAGTGGTGCACCTCTCTGGGTGAGATCACTTATTATTTACCATGTTATAAGCCATGTGGATCGGGGGAGGAGCCAGGCAGTCAGGACGAGACAGTTGGTGAATACGGAAGGGAGATTCAGAGCCTGTGAAGCGACTGTGAAGCCATCTCGTTGTTCAGAACAACAAATAACAACAAATAATATAACAAACTAGTATAGAATTTATGGAATTGAGAAGGTGGTTGTCATGACCTCAGAGAGATAGATGCTTGACCCACATGCAGACTCACACACGGACAACAAGCAAAAGGTGAAAAGTGAACAGGTTTATTTACAAAATATATAGAGTGATGGTATGTGCAAAAGTGCTGGAAGCTCGGGAGCATCAGGTTCTGTGGGAGATATGAAATGTTAGTCTCAAGTCCAGCAGGGCAATGGGGTGAATATGCACAGGAGGAGAGGAGACTCACGGTGAGGCAGGATGATCAAGGGTGCGAGGGGGAGAGCAGGTTCAGTGAGGCAGCTGTGCAAGATGGTCCAGGGAGGTGTGCCGAGTGAGCTGGTGCCAGAGAGAGGGCAGGCAGGGTGAGGAGCACTGGAGTGCAGGCTGATGAGTCCCAGGGATGAGTCACAGAGAACACGGAGCACAGGAACACAAACACGGAATGGAGATGTCACAGGAGCACAGAGGAGCACAGGGAGAGCTGGAGCGTTGAGATGTATCCTGGAGAACAACGGGTTACTCAAAAACACTTCGCATCTAAACTCTAGGAAATACTACTTTGAATTTACTCAAGGAGAACTCGGAAAGTGGCTCTGTAGTTACCACTTGGGTCAACAACCAGGCGATGAATGATCGTCTGATAGCTGCTTACGAATGCTCCCGCTTCTCATCAGCCTGATGTCCTCCAGTTGATGGTGATCAGCCTGCTCCAACTCTCCAGCTAAGATCTTATCCTGGGAAGATGACTCACTCGACACACAAACACACAACCGCAGCTCACCGACCCTGACAGTGGTGGAGTTTATTACATGGATAAAATCCCTCCAGCGCAACAGTCTGATCTACCGGGAACGAGTATTGTGTGGCGCGGTTTTTGATCCAGCTCGTCATTTTGGACTTCAGCCTGATGTTGAGGTTCTTCTGGCAATTCTGCTGGATTTATCCCACCAGTATCTCCTGTTAGGATCTTCTGAGGGCAGCAGGGAGCAAAATAAAGAACGATTCACCACATAAAACACACGTTAAGTGTTGATCCCCCCGTTGGGGGGAACAAAGTCACTAATGGTGCATTCACACCAGCCACTTTGTCAACGTCAAGCAACGCTGATAACGCTCCAAATTTGACGTTTGAAATTGAAGCTCATAACGCCTGCCAGTCAGAGCGCATAGGCGTTAAAGCTCGTAAAGCCTGACTGAAAAAGAGCGCGAAGGCGGGGCTTCCTTTGTTATCGGATGTTCGGAGCTATGGCGGATCATATTGAGACAGTGGCTTGGATTTATTTACTTCATAGATCTAGACAACGTCGACGTCGGGTGCATCAGCGCCGTTTGTGGATACACCCCATTCTTCAGATGCGTTCTGAGTTTGGTGAGTTTAACCATTTGCTCCAGGAGCTACGTTTGGATGAGGTTAATTTATCTTCCATTTTGGCTGATCCCGCTTCTTTCCGGCTACGTGCTGTGACGTCTTACGTCACTACGATGAGACGCTCTGATTGGTTGACATGCCGCTTCAAGAGCGTTAAGAGCGTCAAAAGTTCAGCTAGCTGAACTTTGACCTTTTCTAGCTTTTCAAGCGTCAACGCCTGAAACGCTAGAAAAGCTTGAAAAGTTGCCGCTCATAATGCTCACAAAGCGACGCAGAGCTGTTGACGTCTGTCTGACGCCCGTCCACCATAGACTTTACATATAAACTTGCCGCTTAGGAAGTTGATGGTTGGGCCGGTGTGAATGCACCTTGAGTCACGCATTCACGCGTGCACTTGCGCTCACACAGGTATACACACACACACAAAGTATCTGAATCATAAATCTGCTGCTTTTTTTTTTATTTTATTCAAATATTTAAATTGTCTATGAATGAATCTTTTTAGACATAAAATAAACTATCAAAAGTACTTTTTTACTGTTGTTTTTTCACTTTCATAGTAGTAAAACATAGTTCAGATGTTGCATGAATCATTGAAACATGAAATATTTACATCAAAGTCACTGATCTTCTTGAAAAACCGATGATGAAACTGATGAAAACAGTACCTCCTTGGCGAAGGTAATAACAGAAAGAGGTAGAAACATTTTTTTTTTGCATTTGAAAGAAGAAAGACTACATTTTGTGCTGATGGTTTCAGAAATCACATAATCATAGGAGAAAATATTCTGTAGGCCTTCAAAAATCAGTAAAAATGCTAAATATCTCTGGCACTGAGGGGGATATGAAATCTGAAAGTGGCTGGCACTGAATGAGTTAATGATATAAGAGCTGATATGGTTTACCAACCAGAGTGGAGTTTGATTTAGTATGAAATTAGATTTTAATCATTGGCCAGTACCATATGATGCACCGACCACTGTCATACATACACCATGCATTATAAAAAATGAATGGCAAAAATTAATGCAACACAATTAATTCACATATTTATCCCAATAAAGTGAGATTTGGTTGCAGCTTTGATTTTGGTCTATAGACAATCTAATGCGTATTGTCATACATTGCCAATGGCATCATACATAAGAGATAAATACTGATTTATTTCAATATAATTCAATTTCAGCGTGACGTTTGATTCTGATCTGGTAGATATGATACCTGTTGTGCCACTCTGCTGACAATATAACACATACAGATACACGAGCAGTAAAAATCAGTGCAACTCAGTACCATTGGTCTTGCATGATTCACCAATCACAGTTGAGTTAGATCAGTGTGAAATTTGATTCTGTTCTGTGGCCAATATGATGTGTATCACAATAAACAGCTAAATGCAACATGATATGATTAATCTCTCAACCATTATAGAGTCTGAAATACAACAGCGCAGTGGAATAATAGGACTAAGTAATCCTAATAGTTTTAGAAAACTGGATTTTTTGTAATTTGCATAAATAAAAAGACATCACAAGATTGTTGCTGATAGAGGATGGCTTTAATGCCCCACTCTCCCCTGAGCACCCCTTCAGGACCTTATCATGCCCCTCAATACTCTGCTTTGTCAGTTAAACTCATGTATGCATGTGTACAAATTGTCTGAATGCTTGCGATACTAAGGGGCAACCCATGAATCACCAGCCCAAATACACAAAAACCCAGGGTATCTTCTGTTCTTGTCAGATACGACTATGCTGATGATCCCTGATGGGTGTTGTTGTTGGCAGAACGCTTTGCATGTTTTTTTGCAATCTACAGCAGATTTGAATGTCCACATATTCTTATAAATTATGTAAACAAGTCTTTTTTTCTAAAACTTTGCCTCAGATTTACTTTACATAACAGGGCAAAACAGGATGCAGAAAGAGCAAAGAAACACACCTTTACACCCATCAATCAACTTAAAAACAATTCAGCATTTTCATAAATCAATCCTTGTCAGCATTTCTGATTAAATTACCAATTCTCAAGATGATGCTGTAGCCAATCCAGACTCTCAGGTTGACACTTTAAAGAGACCATATTATGCACTTTTCACACACTTTGAATAATTTCTGTTACATCTCAATGACATGTAAAAGCCATGCATTGTTCAAGTTGGCCCTTTTCAGCTGTTGTTCCCAAATTAGTCTCATCTCACGTCAGTTTGGAATGCTCTGTTTCAGGTGGGCAGGACAGTTGGGAGCCTAACAGCTCTAAGCCCTGCCCATCTCTATTCCCTGTGCGTGTTCACGAGACATCAGAGATTTTAGTGGTGCTGGTAAACAAACAGCTGTGAACACTGCAATTAATGATAAACGTTGCAGTGCCAAGAAATTGACTTAAAATGTGACTAAAAACTTTGGACTGAGGAACTTTAAGCCTGAAGACTCCAACTTCACGTTATTGAAAGGTTAGTCTGACATTTACTCATGTATCGATGTTGTTTTTCTGAGTCTGGTAGACATGTGGTTCTTCAAGCTGACCAGTTTGACGCAGACAGAGATGCTGCCCCTCTTTATTAGCAGCAGTTCGGTAACGGTGTTAGCTTTTCATTTGCAACAGCTCGGCTCCGGCCATTTTTGTCAATTGTAGCAGGAAAACTCCCACTAGTGACGTAGGAAGCCAGGACAATTTTGAACAACTCACTTATTAGACTGGAGGCAAGACGAATTCAGAAACCCCTGTCTCACTCAAAACATCACGGATGTTTTTTTTTTCAGCTTTGTATGTGTGTATATGCACCACTGACACACAATAACACCTCAAATCCAGAAAAGATTATTTTTTCATAATATGGGACCTTTAAGATTTTAAAGGCTGCACACACTCCAAATGCACAACAAGAAAAAACATACATCCTCATAAACTGTATCTATTGCTGTACATTTTTCCCTCTCACTTGAATGTTCTTCACAGGAGTTCTCATCCAGAAAATCAGTGTTTTTTTTACATTTCATAGCCTTCCACCAGGGCTTGTGAGACATTATGTCTGATTGCAGCACAGTTGGTCCAGTGTTTAACTGTGTCAATGTGGGAATTCAATGGGAAAACCTCAGACACCTGAGAAGGGAGGTATTTCTTTGTTCTTTTTCAAACACAATGAGCTTTTGCCAACATGTATCCCTAAAGACACCTTTGCGATGGCTCAGTGCTCATTTTAATTAACACATAAGCCTGTTGATGTTAATTAAAATCAGACAAACCATTTCCCATTAGACAAAAAAAAATCCCAGTGAGCGTATGAGTACCCTACCAAAGGCTGCAGTAGGATAGTTTAAAAGAGTCCTCCTTCAAGACTCATAACATTAGAAAAATCCAGACAAACTTCTATGTCTGAATGTTGTTGGAGTGTGAAGTGCCATGACTTACTTCATTGGCTTGAACAGTGCTTGTCCATAGTTCTGGAAAGTCATGATCAGCTTCAGCTGAGTGCCTCCTGATTTCATGGCTAGGAAGAAAACAAGTCAGATGTTAGATCACAATCTGAAAATACACAACACAGAAAAACTCAAACATTTGCACAACTGCTTTTTTCTTTAACAATGCAATTCATGACGGACTTTAGTTGACCGATTTGCAAAACACTACACAGTAGAAGTGAAATTAAGGCAGTTGGGAGCTGTGTGTGTGACAAAAGGAAAAACATCTGGTAACAGAGGTTCCTTCAGGGTTTGGTGAAATGTTAAAGAGGACATGTTTATTTTTTAGGTTTCTGTTAAATATTTTAGGTCCACAGGTGTTCTTACCTTTATAGTGGGTGTGAAAACAGCACAACAACTTCTCTTTCAGTTTTTATCTCTCAAACTACGCAAGTGGCAATAAAACCCGAGTTTTACAGACTTCGAAAAGCCTGTATTTGTTATGTTACATCTATTTTGCTCATTTGTATTCATCAGCTCACGCAATTGAGACCATGCCTAGCAGGCTGCTGGCTAAAAGCTGTTAGCATAAAGACATATCAAACAGGAAAATATTCGGTGCGCTGTTGCCATGCGCAGTGGGGAAGGAAACAGGACGTTTTGCTCTCATAGGCTAATTTGTTGGCCAATCTGAGTCCAGCAAATTACCATAATGAATATTAACGAGTTGCAACTGAAACTGGATGAATCTTCACGCAGATGGATTGAAAGGGCTGTAAATTAGTGTTTCCTAATTTTTTTTAGGTATAAAATGTTTCATATTACACGTTGATACTTCAGAAATGAACATAAAGTCATGAAATTTGTGTGAAATGGCCTCTTTAAAAAGTTCGCTTGAAAAAGTCAATAATTAGATGCATCTTAATAAAGCAATTGCCCACATCACCCATGCCATACGGAGCAAATTAGCCACTTCCTCTGTCACCGACTCAATCTGACCTACTGTACTCAGGGAGTGGAGCTGGGGCTTATATCTCTGACTATCAGTCCTATCCCTGATGTCTCCCTCAGGGTTTTGGTAACTGACAGAATTTCCGGTTTCCCTTTGACCCAAACAAAAGAACCACAGGACTGTCTGAAGGCCTTGTGTTTGTCACAATGGACAGGCTTTTGGGGGTATTTTTCCATTTATTACAGGACATAAACTGACATAATAGTTTTTGAAGCCAAGGAAGTATTATTAAAATTTAGCATTGAGCTTAAGCCTGTGTTGTTAAAAATTAACAATCATTAAGACATTCTCAAGTAAGCCTACTATCACTTAAATAATACATAGAGAATTAAAGAACTGATGTCTTTTTATCTTTAGTAGACTACTGGAATGCTGCCCATACAGGTTTTCCTAAAAAGACAATCAGATTGCTGGAGTTAATTCAGAATGTTGCTTGTGCCAGGCTCATGACTCCCCGCATGCGCTCTAATGCCACAAATTTTCCTCACCGAAACCCACTCTGATCCGATCCAAGAAGTACAGCAAACTATCATGAGTTCAGCTCACTAATCCTTCTCTACAGCCTTGCTGATCACACTGACTCTGATAATTGAAGAGTCCTACCTGTCTGTAGCTCAGTCATTGATTCATTCCATGGCAACAAGCTCATGTATCTGCGCAAACCAAAACTTCCTGCAAGATCTGCTGTCCTCCTCACGCCATCCACCAAGCCACAAAATCCTCAGAGGTGTGTCCTCAAACCCACTCCCAGATTTCCCTGTACTTCAGTCACCTGCTGCTCTGTGTTAGCATGAGCTACTGAAGACTTTCCCACACAAGCCTGCTCATCACAAGTCTGGAATCCATTATGGTAAGCAAATAAGCTTTGTCTGGGATGTGCACATACACTCACCGGCCACTTTATTAGGTACACCTGTCCAACTGCTGGTTAACACTTAATTTCTAATCAGCCAATCACATGGCGGCAAATCAGTGCATTTAGGCATGTACACATGGTCAAGACAATCTCCTGCAGTTCAAACCGAGCATCAGTATGGGGAAGAAAGGTAATTTGAGTGACTTTGAACGTGGCATGGTTGTTGGTGCCAGAATGGCTGATCTGAGTATTTCAGAAACTGCTGATCTACTGGGATTTTCACGCACAACCATCTCTAGGGTTTACAGAGAATGGTCCGAAAAAGAAAAAATATCCAGTGAGCGGCAGTTCTGTGGGCGGAAATGCCTTGTTGATGCCAGAGGTCAGAGGAGAATGGCCAGACTGGTTTGAGCTGATAGAAAGGCAACAGTGACACAAATAACCACTCGTTACAACCAAGGTAGGCAGAAGAGCATCTCTGAACGCACAGTACGTCGAACTTTGAGGCACATGGGCTACAGCAGCAGAAGACCACGCCGGGTGCCACTCCTTTCAGCTAAGAACAGGAAACTGAGGCTACAATTTGCACAAGCTCATCGAAATTGGACAATAGAAGATTGGAAAAACGTTGCCTGATGATGAGTCTCGATTTCTGCTGCGACATTCGGATGGTAGGGTCAGAATTTGGCGTCAACAACATGAAAGCATGGATCCATCCTGCCTTGTATCAACGGTTCAGGCTGGTGGTGTAATGGTGTGGGGAATATTTTCTTGGCACTCTTTGGGCCCCTTGGTACCAATTGAGCATCGTTACAACGCCACAGCCTACCTGAGTATTGTTGCTGACCATGTCCATCCTTTTATGACCACAATGTACCCAACTTCTGATGGCTACTTTCAGCAGGATAATGCGCCATGTCATAAAGCTGGAATCATCTCGGACTGGTTTCTTGAACATGACAATGAGTTCACTGTACTCAAATGGCCTCCACAGTCACCAGATCTCAATCCAATAGAGCATCTTTGGGATGTGGTGGAACGGGAGATTCGCATCATGGATGTGCAGCCGACAAATCTGCGCCAACTGTGTGATGCCATCATGTCAATATGGACCAAACTCTCTGAGGAATGCTTCCAGCACCTTGTTGAATCTATGCCACGAAGAATTGAGGCAGTTCTGAAGGCAAAAGGGGGTCCAACCCGTTACTAGCATGGTGTACCTAATAAAGTGGCCGGTGAGTGTATATGATAAAATCTTACCTTTGGTGTTATATAGTCTTTATTTGTAATAAAATATAAATCATATTCTGAAGTTATTCTCTGACCAGGAAGTAAAACACTCGGTTTGCCTAAAATCCTGTCTCTCCTCCAAGTCCCCATCCTCGTGAGTGCTGCCCCTCAAGCTGCCTGAATAAAATGGTGAATAAATTCCTGTAACTCCCAAAGCCAAAAGCACATTTTCACTGAAACATTTTAAGAAAGTAAAATACTACAAAACGGTGGTGCTTAGTGTCTTGTTTTGGACTCTCGCAGCTGGGGGCGTGTGTGTTTAATCTGCAGGGGCAGCGCAGACAAGCCGGGCAGGTCCTGGTGTAACATTGATACATCAATATGTTACAGTCAGTCGTCTTCCAGGATAGAGTGGAGCAGCTGCTCAGAGCGCAGGATTCAGGAAGATTACTGAGAAATGCGTGTATTAAGCCAAAAACCACTCTCTCTTTTTTTTAATAAGAAAATATCCTCACAACATGGTTAAAAGCTCCAAAAAGGGATTTTGCATGATATAAGACCTTTAAAATCAATCAAAACTCATCACAGATGTTCCAGTGTTGACTAGAGCCACTGTCTCTCGCCGGTCTTTCCCCATAAATAGCTAATATTTCATCATACCACTCCCCTGTTTGTCATTCCGACCGTTGTCGTCCTTAATGGCCCGGTTTATTGCCGACATCTTGAATGTAGTAACAAGTAATAACAAGCCATTGTTGTTGGCTGTTATTTGAGATCAGGCGCCATGACATCACATCACATGTCCACCGCCAGGCCAATCAGTGGCCACCACTATGTAGGTAGGTGTGTGACTGGTATTAGTTTACTTGACCAATCAGTCCATAGATGGGTGTGTTGGGTCGCCTTTGACCATAACAGAAATGGTCCGAAAAAAGAGGCTGGTACGGGTAGGGTAGGGTCTGAAAAAGGTAGTGGAAAACATGAATGGGTCTAAAGTGAACTGTACTGAGTGGAAAAGCACCAAAAGGCAAAATGGGGGTGAAGACGATCTGACAACTGATTGATGAAGTAAGAGTTCTTTTAAAGGCAGAGGAAAAGTGATTAGAAAACTGGCACAGCTGAAGAGGGAGGCAGAGAGTTGAGAAGAGAGAGCTGAGTGAGAGCTGACAAAAGGAAAAACAGGGGGGATCAAAATGAACTACAAGGACCTAACATTCAAGGGACCGAATGAGATTCTAAACCTAAAAGCAAACTCACATGAATAAGAAAGAAAACCTATGAAACTAAGCCATCACCAAAAAACCCTGACTAAAAGATAAATAAAGCAGATCACAAGAGACAAGGGAGACAAGACACCCAAAACCTCTTCCGAATGAAATCACATGAAACACTCATTAAAGCCAAATTTTAAAAATCCACAACCTGGACACCCAGAGTAAAAAACTAAACATGGAGAGGCATCATTAAGTTTTTATGCTCCTCATATGTAGAACAAACTCCCAGAATTCTCCAGGTCTGCTGAAATTCTCAACTCTTTCAAATCAATGCTGAAGACCTTTTTATTTGCCGTTGCCTTCCAATAAAACAGACAGTTGTTCATTTACCTCAGTGTTATATTACTTTTACCTTGTGCATTGTATTTGATTCTCAGCTTTTTATTTTTTATCTATTTTATAATAATGTTTTTGTATGTTTTATGTAAAACACTTTGAATTGTCTTGGTCATGACATGTGCTATCCAAATAAACCTGCCCTGCCTTATACAGGAAGAAAGCTGGTTGATAATAAAGTTAAAGAACACAACAGGAATTACATCTGTTGCATTTACTTATTACATGTTGCATTTATATATCAAGCCTAAGTGTGTTTGTGTGTGTGTGTGTGTGTGTGTAAATGTATATGTTTTGTGTGTGTATATATATATATATATATACATTCTTCTTCACAAAAAATAGAGACTGTGCAGTTTTTGCTCACATCATAGATGAGCAAGACAAGGTGTATCATAGAAAACATGTTCAATTTGCATGTGCCATGTGTGAAACATAACATACAGGTGAAACATATCTTTTAAATGCATTTGGAACAGGAACTGAGTCCCTGTTGGGACCTTTCTGAATGCATTTGTATGTTCCATGTGTATGTGTGAGATTTTGTCTGCATGCTGCAGTTTACTCCCACAGACCAAAGCCACGCATGTTGGGTTAATTGCCAACTCGAATTTGGCACTAGGTGTGTGCGTGAGTGTGAAAAGTAATTTGTCTCCATGTAACCCTGTGATGGACAGGCAACCTGGGATATACCCTACCTCTCACAACAGACTGCTGCAGATAGACACCAGCCAACCCCCCACCCCCATACTTTATGGGAACAAGCAGGTCCAGCAAATATATGAAGGAAAGAAAGATTTGGATGGAATTTGTAAAAAAAATATATAAATTTAAAATTTTGAAAATCACATATGAAATACACATTAAATGTATGCTATTTCTCTGTAAGGGCCAATATGCTATTAAAGGTGGTATATGGAATATTTTCATTAAAAGCAATATTTTTAACAAAATAATGCCTCCACGGGGTGTTTAGAGGGTTGTAGAATGAAAATACAGAATTTCCTTTAAAAATTATATTTTTAACGTCAAATATTATAAAATATTAATTTTGACGGGCATGACTTTGGCATTTTGTTTACATCTACCAGCCAATAGCTGGCAGAGCAGCGGGCACCATTTTAGGTTGCCTAATACTGTAAATAATCCAGCACAGTGAGGCTGGTACAGTGGAGTCTGCAGGTCAAGCAGCTGGAAGCACCGGGGATATGTGGTGATTATATACCTTATTTGCTTGCCATATAGGGTTTCCCATGTGATGAGCAAGTTCTGTGTGGAAAGTTTTAATAGCAGCTATTAGCAGCTAGCTAACACGTAGCTGCAGCATGTGGCTGAAGTGGATGAACGCTTCAGGCCACTTTTTCAATTGGAAGACACACCACAGAGGATTTTACTGCTTTTTTTATTTTATTGGATAAGTGGGGCATTCAGGATGATGTGTGAGGAGGACAGAGGATCTTAGGAGGGACTGCAGGAAGTTTTGGAGCCGCAGGGCAACTGTGAACTCTTTGCCAAGGACTGAATCGATGACGGAACTTCAAACAGGTAGGAGCTGCTTTTATCAGAGTCAGTGTGTGATCAGTGGGGCTGGAGAGCGTGATTAGTGAGCTGAACTCATGATATTTTATTGTCCTGCTCAGATTGGGGATCCGAGTGGGTTTGGTGAGGAATATTGAGCATCGGAGCGTGCGCGGGCGGGAGGGGGGAGTTAACGAGCCTGGCACCCAGATGGCTGAAGGCTTTGTGCCATGTTATTTTGTTCCAAGTTCCATATACCATCTTTGAGTATTATACACCATTTGTTAGCACTGGATCAAACTTTTCAAATACACCACTGAATAAGACAAACAGTTCAAACAGTTAAAATTGTGAGTGAAACCAAACAAACAAACTGGCCTTGATTTCTAAAAATCGGCATATCTGTAATAAAAAAAAAAAAAACACAATCTTATAATTTTGACCTTAAATATGACCAAGACTTTAAAACAACTGACCTCAATGCTCTGTTCAGGGCAGGCAGTCAAATCTATTTAAAAACCACAAAACATAATACCACTTTAAAAGCTGAGCTGATTCATTTTTGTATGTGTGATTTTTGCAAGTGCAAAATCACATTTAAAAGGTATTTTTTGTCTGTTTTAGAGAGCTGTAAGCCTTGTCCATCAGCCTCAGCTTCTCCTTCACGGCCATAAATGCACCACCAATTCACCTATGCTTCATGTTTCTATGATTTTTGAGTTGAGCTGAATACAGAACAAAAAAGGCCGCCAACACAAAAAGAGATGGAGCCACTGTTTCATGAAGAAGGAAACTTTTGAAAGCAGCCTCTGTTTTGTTAGGTTATCTATACTGTAAGTGTTGAGTGTGTGCAATATAGAGCACGAATGCAGCCAAAGACACATGAACACCAAACAGAGTTCATCTTCAACACAATCTTCTTGCCATAAAACAAGTCACACTCTTAGTACTACTGAGCTGCACTGTACAGTAACAAGACTCACCCACGCTGGTGATCGTCTGCGTGGCTAGATCCTTCAGCAATGCGTCGAGCACAGGACTATGTCTGGGGTACAACTCATAGCGATTTATTCTGATGTGGAAGCGCAGCCAGTTGGGGTAAGATTCAGTCATCACCTCTGAAGTTGGAGAAAACTCATTCTCTTCCTCATTGGCCTCCTCATTGTGCCTGGAAAATACAAACAAGGATGCAAGGAGGAGAATAATTTGTAAATTGATTCGTTGATAGAAGGTGTCGAATACCGATCATGATAGACAGACAGGCGATCCTATTTTAAAAACTGTTACTCTATCTTCTTACCATCCCTGGTTCCCTGTTGCTTTGGGATAAAGCCTGATGTCTGTTTTGACGTTAAACAACGTGTCATCATCCGTGAGGGGAGGAAGGTCAACCTTGTATAAGGGATGCTCAAACAGAGTAGTCAGTCTTGAAACAACCGAGGCGGAGACGGTCCGACCATCGCTCACAATCCCGATCAGTGGCTTATGCTCCTTCGAATGCCCCGCCGCTGACGCTCTCATCCGCCCGTACGAGTCCACTGCCTTGTCCCCAGCGTTGGCTAGGATCTTTTCCAGGGAAAGCGACGTGAGGTTGGAGCTGGGCTCGTTGCTGAAATCCTGCAGGATTCTCAGGGTGTGCTTGTTAGGCCAATCTGCCTCTTCAGCCGCCAACTTGGCGCGCTGTTTCCCCCATCCCTGCGACTCCCTGTCCGCGTGGTGGGTGCACTGACACCCGCCACCATCCTCGCTGTCCGCTCCAGAAGCTTTCTTCTCCAGTTTAGGCAGCAAGTCTATCATGATGTGCAAAGTGCACGCAACTAAAAACACCATGAGTATCAATACTCTGAATCTCCGAAACAAAATCATTGTTATTTATGAGCAAAATATAGGCCTAGATTCTTTCCACACAAATAACAAGTTTTAATAGTAGCTACGTCTCTAACACAAAGGCAGCCCTGATAGATTGCTTTGTTCCGACCATTTTCCACACAATGACCTGATGTCCATTTAAAAAAAAATCATAATTTCTGACTCTGTTTATTGGCACAATGATCCAGACTTGTGTTCCAGACAGGTGCATATGAACGCATCGTAAAACCTGGACGGGTAGTCTTTTTTTGGAGCAGGATGCGGCGTCAGGAGGACGAGAGACTGGATAGAGGTTTAAGAAGATGGATCAGGAAGGAGTGGGGATCCCGTTAAACACATTGATAGTTCTCCTTAAAGCCACTTCCTTGTATCAGACTAGTAAGGCTTTTCTTGTGAGGAAAAAGTCGCACTAGAGACTGAAATCAGACAGTTCAAGGAAACAATCTCATTCAGGTGTATTCAGGGAGATGGTGAAAATTTCCAATAAGCCGTCGGAAAGATATGTGAATGCTGCCCAGCTTGTCGACAAAACGCCTCACGGGAGTCAAAATCGGACGCTGATCGGGCAGCAGGTGCTCGGATCCTGCTCGTGATTTGTCCTCTCCACGCGGCTTTGTCTCCTCTCGTGTGTTCATCCAGGGCGGGTTTGGTTAAATCTTATGATCGATGACATCTCAGGCCAGCCTCAGTGGCGTCATGACGAAGAGATTGGCTGCGTCTGCATTTCCAGCAGCAGCAGCACCAGCAGCGGCTCTGTTATGACATGAAAGGCGAGCTTTCAGGGATAGAAACAAGCTGAAACATCTCCGTATGCCGTCAGAGGGCGCTGGCGCTGCCTCAAACGCCCGCAGGAAGCTTAATTAGAGAGCGCAATAAACCGCTGGTTCTGATAGTTCCGGCTTTCTGCTCCCTGAAGGACGAGCAAATGGGCTTCCTGCAAAATGACAAATCAGTAAAGAAAAGACAGTGCCAATGTTAATCCAATGTTTTGTTGTTGTTTTTTTCCAAAAAGGCAACTGGACTTCTTTTTCAGCTTCTTGAAGACTTTTCCTGTCATCCAAAAGGCTCCAGTTGTGATCAGGGGTTGGGAGTTCCAGGCTTATAAACTGTTGGAACCAAAGTATAGGCTGGTTAAAGTCACAGATGGAGCTCTGAAGGACAGGAACAATTTCACTCCAGACCAGGTTTGCACTCTGTTGGACATCTGTCTCTCAACCACATATTTCAAATGTAATAAAAGTTACTATAGGCAGAAACACAGCTGTGCTATGGGATCCCCCGTTATCACCTATTTTGAGGTGGAAAAAAGAATTCTGAACTCCCAGTGAACAACACCAAGTCACCTGGTTCAGATATGTGGATGACTCTTGGTTATCTCAGGTTTTTTGTTCAGACAAATAAGGATTTTTCTTTATGTGTTTTAACTGTCATCTGCAGTCTTCCTCAGAATGTGTCATCAGGTGATGCTTTGTCTTCATTAGCTATTTTCCCTTGGACTGCTGACCATGCCCACAGCTGCCAGTTGGTCTCTGGAGGAGGAAATCTATAAGTATTTGCATTATTGCACAAATGCTTTGTAAATATTGCTGGTTCTTATGTTTGCTAGTCTCACTTTGAATTATTCTCTGTGCACTTTCACCCAAAACAAATTTTATTGTATTGTGTAAATAGCACTTGGTAATAAACTGATTCTGATTCTGACACAAAGTCAGGTCTCAATAAAAGCAGCATTATATCTTTGTTTAATTATTTTTTATTTAAGTTTGTGTTGTTTGACACTTGGCTGTGCACATGCAGCAGGGGAGGAAACAGGAAGCCCTGCTCTCATAGGCTAGTTTGCAGGGCCAGCTGGCCAACTGGGCGCTAGGGTGCCGCCCTCCCTAACCAAAAACATAACGGGACATTGATTAAAACAAATAAGAAATATATTTTTTTCCTAAAAATTGCATGCATTTAGAGATTAAAATACTTGTATATTCAGATACAGTGGTTGATGGTTATATGCACAACGCTTATATGCTCAACACGCTTATATGCACAGAAATGCTGGGCACGTTCCTGTGTCATAGAGAATCCATACGCTTATGCACATCTCTGACAGTTATATGCACAAAACACTTGGAGGTATCATACAAGCATCTCACTAAATCTCGCTGTTTCTCACTAGTTACTTGATGGCAGCAGCTTGTTCATATTCATTTTTCAAATTTGCTGGACTAAGATTGGCTAACAAACTAGCCTATGAGAACAAGGTATACTGTTTCCTGCCCCGCTGCGCATGGCAACATCAGAAGTCGTGTGTTCCCATTTGCTACGTCTTATGCTACAGCTTTTAGCCAGCAGACTGCTAGGCGTGGTTTCAACTGCGGGAGCTGCCTAATACTAATGAACAAAGGAGTTGTGACAAAACAGATACAGGCCATTTGAACTCGAGTTTTATCGCTACCTGTGTAGTTTGAGAGATAAAAACTGAAAGAGAAGTTGTTGACCTGTTTTCACACCCAGAACACCTGTGGAACTAAAATATTCAACAGAGACTTCAGAAAAAATGTTATTAATGGAAGGGCCTCTTTAATAATAAAACATTTCCTATCTAATGAACCAGCCAATTTTTAATTCAGTGCAATCCCCCATCCTGAGCAAGCATGATTTGCGACAGTGGAAAGGAATGACTTCCTTTTAACAGGAAGAAACCTCTAGCAGAACCCAGCTCAGGATGGGCAGGCTTCTGCTTGAGCCGACTGGGGTCTGAGCTGACAGGAAAGAGACACAGACAAACGCTGATGGATTTGGGTCAGTCGTCATGTCTATAGAAAGACAAACAGAGAAACAGTTAATGGCAGCAATAACAATCAATACAAACATGGAGAGTGAGAGAGACAGCAGAGTGAAGAAATGTGGTCAGTATGTCCTCCGGCAGTCTAAGCCTAGCAGCATAACTAGAGGGAAAGCTCAGGAAAACCCGAGCTAACCCTGACTATAGGATTGTGTAAAAAGGGAAAGTTTTAAGTCTATTCTTAAAGCTACACAAGGTGTCTGCCTCACGGATAAAAAGTGGAAGCTGGTTCCACAGGAGAGGAGCCTGATAACTGAAAGCTCTTCCTTTCTGTGGTGTATTTACCCCTATTTACTGTCCAGTTGGTACAGTCCTGTTTACCACATTGTTACGCATGCGCCAAGTCTCGCTCTCCAAGCAGTGCTGCTGTTACCTGTTGTCAAGGTGCAGTAAAAGGTTGACTCCAAAATGCGATCACTGTCCGAGTCATTCAAGGCCTTATATGTCAAAAGTAAGATTTTAAACTTTATTATGTATTTCACAGGGAGCCATTATTAAAACATCCTGATAATAAAGAATTACAATAATCAAGTTTGGAAGTAATAAATGCATGAACTAATGTTTCTGCATCACTTTGATTCAGAATGCTCCTAATTTTAGCAACGTTATGCAGGTGGAAGTAGGCCATCCTGGTAACATGCTTAATATGAGAACTAAAGGACATGTCCTGGTCAAAGATAACACCCAGGTTCTTTACCTTCTTGTTGGAGGCCAAATTAATGCCATCCAACATAGATAACTGACTACACAGCTTGTTCCTAGGGTTCTCAGGCCCAAAAGTCTAAAACCTATTTAAAGAGTCTGGTTGGAACAGGATCTAACATACATGCAGATGGTTTAGAAGAAGCTATAATTTGTGTTAACTCATTAAGATCAGCTGGACAGAAACTGTCTAAAGATGATTCAGATTCTAAAGCTGCTCCTAAAGCTGCTTCACTGGACAATGAACTAGAGACAATAGTGGGAAGGACTTATAAGGATTATATATTTTTTTCTAAATGAATCTATTTTATTAGTAAAGAATTTTATGAAGTCATCACTACTGAGAGTTACAGGGATACACGGTTCAACAGAAGTTGGTTTTTTTATTAGTCTGCCTACAGTACTAAACAGAAACCTGGGATTGTTCTTGTTCTCCTCTATGAGGGACGAGTAATACTCAGTTCTAACCCTGCGAAGGGCTCTTTTGTATATGAGCAGACTATCTCTCCAAGATAAATAAACTTCTTCTAGCTTAGCCGAACGCCATTTCCTTTCTAACTTTCTTGAAGTTCTTTTCAGCATATGCAGCTCTGAATTAAACCAAGGAGCACGCCTCCCCTGACTGATTACCTTCATTTTCAGAGGCGCAACGTTATTCAATGACGTGCGCATTGAAGCTGTAAAATTATCAGTAAAATCATCAATTTGCCAGGCTGCAAAATCTTTGCAGCTGCTCTCTGTTATATTATTCTTTTGGAATGAAGATAAGATGGAATAGATTCTTTGAATTTAGTTACAGCATTTTCTGATAAACATCTACGGTAGTTGTAGTTTCTATCTGAAGCGGTGAGGTCCATCATTGTAAACTCAAAGGTTATTAAAAAATGATCAAACAACACAGGGTTTTGAGGAAACACTATCAGCTGTTCAATCTCTACGCCATAAATCAGAACAAGATCAAGAGTATGATGACAACAGTGAGTTGATTTGTTTACATTTTGGGAGGAACCAACTGAATCCAAAAGATCATTAAAGGCTGTATTCAAACTATCACTTCCAACATCAACATGAATATTGAAATCTCCTTCAAAAGAATTATAACTAATAGCTGGTCGAGAGCTAATCAATAGACCTGACTGGAAAATAGTTGCTACTCCTCCTCCTCGACCTGTTGCTCGAGGAACATGACGATTAAGGTAGTTAGGAGTTGATTCATTAATACTAACATGATCCTCCTGCTGCAGCCAGGTTTCTGTAAGACCAAATAGATCAATATGATGATCAGTTATCAAATCATTAACTAATAGAGATTTAGATGAAAGAGATCTAATATTCAGTAAGCCACATCTAATTGTTTTATTTACAGGTTTTATATTAGTAACTGTGTTTATTTTAATCAGATTTTTATTATTTATTTTTCTAGAACTGAATATTTGTTTATTTAATTTGGGTGGGAATTCCTCATCCAGATAAGGTTCCCCTGATTCAGTGTGGCTCAGCTAACTCTAAGTTTTACACTTGGCCTATAAAACAGAAACATTTAATATAATATTTATTTTTCACAAAGGATTGTCTTGTTTTTATGCTAGAACCCCTTACTTTCTTTTTCGTAGGTCACACTAATTGTCAGGTCAGGTCTAAAGTATATTCTGCGTGATGCAACTTTATTCTGGCATTTGCGTAATTGGCTATAATATAAATTGTACACAACACAACATTCAACTGTTTAACTATTTTTCTGACTTTTTACAAAATAAGTTAAAAACTTAGGAATGGATTTAGATAATCGTCAGGAGCAGATGGGAAATCCGACTCATCTTTGAGAAGCTGATCCAGTTACTTCTGTGAGTGGCTCTATCTCTCTCTCTCCCTCCTGCTCTGTGTCCGCTGTTTGTGTAACTATCACCCCTCCACCTTCTGTGCAGCGCAGATGGGATCAAAGTCAAACACTTATTGACCAATCACCTGCAGAGTGTGAAGAAAAAAGGGAGCGACAGAGAGAGTGCGAGAGAGGGAAATATGAAAAATCATGCCGCATTTATAATGGCGGTCCAAAACTCAGCATACAGCGAGTGTCAGGTGTCATTTCTGCTGTGTGCCTGTGAGTGTTTTCACCTGTGTTTCAGGGGCGTGGCAGCTGTCATCAACAGGTGGATCCAGTTCCATCATCAGCCACTGAGCTTAAGAGAGGAGTGGTGGCAGAGAGCAGGCGTCAGATTGTTCCACTCTGTTCGTGGTAGATAATCAAAGACCCACTTAGCAAGATACATTCACTGTATGTTTATCATTACGTGTCTGTGTACCCTTCACCTTGTGCTCCTTCCCAGGACGTCCTCAGCTGGACCTTCCTAGGACCCCGGTTTCCACACCGTGGCCCTTCCCGGATCCAGCTCTCGCTTTGGCAGCTTCCAGGCTGCCTGGTTCTCATCCCGGACCTCCTCAGCGGTTCCCACACCGCCTCCGTCCAGGATCTCTCAGAGACGGTTTCCACACCGGTCTCCAACCTGCCTCGCTCTCCTCCTCTCCTGGCCTGCCTCCGCACCATTCCTCCAGCTCCCAGGATCCACCTGTTCACCACCAAGTCAGTCTGTCCGCCCTCTACCAGCACTCACACGCCAGCCTCAGCCGACTGGCAACTGCTTGCTCCCCGGGACACCTGCAGTTCAGCAAACCGTAAGCCTCCCACCTTTTCTACATCATTCATCCAGGAAAAGTCACGTACTAACCTCTCCTCTCCTCCATCTGCTCAGTATCCACCATTGCTGCCCGCACAGCTGAGCCTGCTCCTGCTGAACCTGCTGAAGCAGACTTGTGTTTATCTGCCTGTTATCTGTATCTGTCAAACTGATCATCATTAAACTCCCGTTTATAACTTACCACCTGTTGTCCTTTGGTCTGGAGTCTGCAGCTTGATTCAGAGTCCTGTTCTCAGTGTTAAAATCATGACAGAACGATCTGACCAAGCAACTAACTCTGCAGCGCAGCTCCAGACCGCCCTTTCCCAGCAGGGGATTCTTCTGGGTCAGCACGACTCGGTGCTGAGGGAGATGGCTCACCAACAGACCACGCTCACCGAGACGCTGGGCCGGCTAACCCAGCAACTGGTGGAGCTCACCAGCCAGGTTTCCACACTGTCGGTTGCCCAGCCTCAGCCCCGAGCGGAGCCCCAGCCCTAGGCGGAAGTACCGCCGTCCACATCCTTCCGTGAGGTAACATCACCTAACCCAGAAGCCTACTCTGGTGACCTGAACAAATGCAGTGATTTCTTGTTTCAATGTGGCATCCTGTTTAACCGTAATAGACATGCTTTCAGTTCAGACAATAGCAAGACCTCCTTCATCACAGGCTTGTTACGAGGCAAGGCGCTCCGGTGGGCCAACGCCTTCTTCAGTAGCCGCCCCATGGAGGTAACACCCTACGAGGATTTCATAAAGGCCTTCAAACTCACCTTCGCTCCCACTGACAGCAAGTACGACGCCACACGGAGACTCCTCAGACTCCGTCAGGGACGTCAGACGGTGGCGGACTTTGCCATCGATTTCCGCACCGTCGCTGAGGAGGCGGGGTGGGAAGACACAGCGCTTCGAGGGGTGTTCCTCGAGGCACTCTCCGAGAAGGTTCAAGACGATCTAGCTAGCCGTGACGAGCCGAGGACCCTGGACGAGCTGATTCAGCTCACTATCCAGCTGGACAACCGGGTCCGAGACCGCCGTAGCTCCAGAACCTCTTCCTCCAGCCCTCGCTCCTCTGCCTTCCCGACCCGGAAGTCATCGCCCCCGCCGCAAAGAGATGACCCGGAGCCTATGCAGTTAGGAGGCGCTCGCCTGACCCCGGAAGAGAGACAGCGACGTCTAGCGGCGGGGGTGTGCCTGTACTGTGCTTCCTCCCGTCATCTTCTGGCTGCATGTCCCTCGCGGTCAAAAGACCCCTCCCGACAGTGAGACTGGGGGTCCTGACGGGTAGGCGCTCCAAAAGCCTCCACCTCACTGTGCCTGTGTCTCTGTCTGCTAATACTCACAACCCCATACACACCTCAGCTCTCATTGACTCAGGTTCCGAGCAGAACTTTATTCATCCTGACCTCATTCAGCAGCTAAAAATAGCTACATTCTGCCTACAACCCCCTATTAGAGTTAATGCACTGGATGGAAGTCCTATCACCACCATAACTCACCAGACAGAGACTATTAACCTAACTGTGTCAGGTAATCACCACGAAACGCTGCAGTTTTTTGTTCTCCCCATGTCTGAGGTTCCCATGGTTCTGGGCTTCCCCTGGCTCGAACGGCATAATCCCCACATTAACTGGGCTCATCGCCGTTTTGACTTCTGTTTAAAGAATTGCCTCTTGTCCGCTCTACCTCCATCCACCTCGGCAGAGCCGGTCGACAGCCAGCCCGACATCTCTAACGTGCCCGAGGACTATCATGACCTCCGACACATGTTTAGCAAGGACCGGGCTCTGTCTCTCCCACCGCATCGTCCTTACGACTGCGCCATCGATCTCCTGCCCGGGGCTCCGTTCCCAGCCGGCCGCCTCTTCAGCCTGTCTAGAGCCAAGCGGGAGTCCATGGAGACCTACATCAACGACTCCCTCAAGGCAGGCCTTATCAGGCCCTCATCTTCCCCCCTCGGTGCCGGTTTCTTCTTTGTGGCTAAGAAGGATAAGTCCCTCCGGCCCTGCATTGATTACCGAGGTCTGAATTTAATAACTGTAAAAAATAAATATTCTCTCCCTCTCCTGTCTGCAGCGTTCGAACCGGTTCAGAAAGCCACCGTCTTCACCAAACTGGATCTGAGGAACGCGTACCACCTGGTCCGGATCCGTGAGGGTGATGAGTGGAAGACGGCTTTTAAAACGCACATCGGGCACTTCGAGTACCTGGTGATGCCGTTCGGCCTCACCAATGCCCCTGCCGTCTTCCAGGCTCTGATTAATGACGTCCTCAGGGATTTTCTGAACCGGTTCGTATTCGTTTACCTGGATGACATCCTCATCTTCTCCGCCGACCCCACCGAACACCGGCGCCATGTCCGCCTGGTACTGCAGCGCCTTATGGAGAACCGGCCATACGTCAAGGCGGAGAAGTGTGAGTTTCACGTTCCCTCAATAACTTTTCTGGGTTTCATTCTAGAGGGCGGACAGCTCAAGCCGGATCCCCTGAAAACCCAGGCGGTAGAAGACTGGCCCACTCCCATCTCCCGGAGACATGTGCAGCAGTTTTTGGGGGTTCGCCAACTTCTACCGCCGCTTCATCCGGGACTTCAGCTCCATCGCCGCCCCGCTCACCGCACTCACCTCCGTCAAGATGGCGTTCCGCTGGACCCCGGAGGCGGAGCGTGCCTTCAGAGAACTGCAGCAGAGGTTCGTACATGCACCCATCCTCATTCACCCTGATCCCTCTGCTCAGTTTGTCCTAGAGGTCGACGCCTCCGACGTGGGTGTGGGAGCGGTGCTGTCACAGCGCTCGGCTGAGGATCACAAGCTCCACCCATGCGCCTTCTTCTCGAGGCGCTTCTCCCCGGCCGAGCGCAACTACGACGTCGGGGACAGGGAGCTGCTGGCGATCAAGCTGGCGTTGGAGGAGTGGTGTCACTGGCTGGAAGGAACGGAGCAGCCAGTCGTTGTCTGGACGGATCATAAGAACCTCACCTACCTCCAGTCTGCAAAACGCCTCAATCCACGTCAGTTCCGTTGGTCCCTCTTTTTCCTTCGTTTTAACCTGTCCATCTCTTACCGTCCAGGCAGCAAGAACATCAAGCCGGACGCACTCTCCCATCTCCACCAGCCAGACCAGCCCAGTGACGTCACCGGACCCATTCACCCGCCTTCTTGTTTCGCCAGGGCCGTCACATGGGAGCTGGAGGCCGCCATCCAGGAGGCTTTAAAGACGGAACTGGACCCAGGAGGCGGACCCCCCAACCCGTGCTATGTACCCGCCGCGGTGCGATCCCGGGTGATCCAGTGGGGACACGCTGCCCGGTTCACCTGCCATCCCGGGATCAGCCTCACCGTGGGCCTGCTCCACCAGTACTTCTGGTGGCCGACCCTCAACCCGGACGTGGCGGAGTACGTGGCGGCCTGTGCCATCTGCAGCCGGAGCAAGACGTCGCACCGCCCGCCTGCTGGTCTCCTCAAACCTCTGCCCACACCGTCCCGACCCTGGTCTCATATCGCCCTGAACTTCATCACCGGTCTCCCTACTTCTAATGGCAGGTCAGTCATTCTTAGTATCATCGACCGGTTCTCTAAGGCCTGCCATCTCATCCCTCTCTCCAGTCTTCCCTCCGCCGCTGCCACCGCCCGGCTCCACGGCATCCCCAGCGAGATCCTCTCCGACCGTGGTCCGCAGTTTGTGTCCCGTGTCTGGAGGGAGTTCTGCCGAGCGCTGGGGGCCCAGACACGCCTCTCCTCCGGGTTCCACCCCCAAACCAACGGGCAGTGCGAACGGTTGAACCAGGAGGTGGAAAACATGCTGCGAAGTCTGTGCCCAGCACCCTGCGTCGTGGAGCCAGCACCTGGCATGGGTGGAATACGCTCACAACATCCACATCTCCTCTGCCACTGGACTCTCTCCCTTTGAAGCTTCCCTGGGCTATCAGCCCTCCCTGCTCCCCTCCTCTCACCCCGACCCTGTCATTCCCTCCGTTCACTCTCACATCCGCTCCATAAAACGCTTCTGGGAGAACACGAAAGCTGCCCTCAACCGCACTGCCCGCCAGAACAAGGCTGTCGCCGACAGGCGGCGCATCCCGGCTCCCACCTACCAAGTCGGCCAGCAGGTGTGGCTCTCGTCGCGGGACTTCCCCCTCAATTCCTGCTCCCGGAAGCTCTCGCCCCGGTTCCTGGGCCCATTCAAGATTACTTCAGTTATCAGCCCCACCACTGTCCATCTCTCCCTCCCCTCCCACCTCCGTGTCCACCCTGTCTTTCATGTGTCTCTATTACAACCTTTTTCTTTCAACCCTCTGTGTCCTCCACCTGACCCTCCGCCTCCCGCCCGGATGATCGATGGGCATCCGGCTTTCACGGTCCGGCGGATCGTTGATGTCCGTCCTCGGGGTCGCGGTCTGCAGTACCTGGTCGACTGGGAGGGTTATGGCCCCGAGGACCGGTCCTGGGTCCCTCGGTCGTTCATCTTGGACCCGGACCTCATCCGGGACTTCGGCCGCTCCGCCGCCTCCTCCTCCACCTCCTCCTCCTCGTATCCTTCTGCTGCTGCTTCTTCCGGCCGCCCGCCAGGTGGCGGTCGTTAGGGGGGGGGTACTGTCAGGTGTCATTTCTGCTGTGTGCCTGTGAGTGTTTTCACCTGTGTTTCAGGGGCGTGGCAGCTGTCATCAACAGGTGGATCCAGTTCCATCATCAGCCACTGAGCTTAAGAGAGGAGTGGTGGCAGAGAGCAGGCGTCAGATTGTTCCACTCTGTTCGTGGTAGATAATCAAAGACCCACTTAGCAAGATACATTCACTGTATGTTTATCATTACGTGTCTGTGTACCCTTCACCTTGTGCTCCTTCCCAGGACGTCCTCAGCTGGACCTTCCTAGGACCCCGGTTTCCACACCGTGGCCCTTCCCAGATCCAGCTCTCGCTTTGGCAGCTTCCAGGCTGCCTGGTTCTCATCCCGGACCTCCTCAGCAGTTCCCACACCGCCTCTGTCCAGGATCTCTCAGAGACGGTTCCCACACCGGTCTCCAACCTGCCTCGCTCTCCTCCTCTCCTGGCCTGCCTCTGCACCATTCCTCCAGCTCCCAGGATCCACCTGTTCACCACCAAGTTAGTCTGTCCGCCCTCTACCAGCACTCACACGCCAGCCTCAGCCGACTGGCACCTGCTTGCTCCCCGGGACACCTGCAGTTCTGCAAACCGTAAGCCTCCCACCTTTTCTACATCATTCATCCAGGAAAAGTCACGTACTAACCTCTCCTCTCCTCCATCTGCTCAGTATCCACCACCGCTACCCGCACAGCTGAGCCTGCTCCTGCTGAAGCAGACTTGTGTTTATCTGCCTGTTATCTGTATCTGTCAAACTGATCATCATTAAACTCCCGTTTATAACTTACCACCTGTTGTCCTTTGGTCTGGAGTCTGCAGCTTGATTCAGAGTCCTGTTCTCAGTGTTAAAATCATGACAGCGAGTCTGTAGACAAAGTTGTCCCAAACTTGAAACACGGATATTTTTTATTAATGCAGATGTCGCACCGTTAGTGATAAAATACTAATTATTTTTGTATTGATAATACTAAGACCGATTGACAAAGAGAGGAAAATCTTTAGTATCCATAGGTTCGATTCAAAACTGCACAGAGAAAAGCCGTAAAAAGTAAAAAATAAATAAATAAATAAAATCAGCAAAAACAGTTTTTTAAATAATGTTTCAATATTTTGCTAAATATATTGAGTATTAAGCTAACACATGATAATGATATTACACCATTTTGAGACCTTGCTTACTAACTATAGAAACTTGATATACAATGTCACACATTTCAGAACTTACCTGTCTTTGTGTGAGTTGCACTTTGAGGCAGTTTTAGCCAGTCGTCATGTCCTTCACTTCAGCTACCAGCGAGAGCAGGCTACCGACTGAAACAGTGGCGGAAAGTTGCAGCAATGCTCAAAAAAAAAAAAAAAAAATCAAAGGCAGCAAAAACGATGGAAGCCTATTTGTATCATAATTCAAATGAAAATGCAGAAAGACTTTTTAATTTTCACAACATATCCGCCTTTATCGACTCACCAAATTATTAATCAATCATCCAAACTGCTTTTGAATTTTCCTATCCAATGTTGATCATTCTCTTAAATTAAAGTGCAACTTACCCCCAAATGAATGTTTTTTTGCTGATAAACTCTATAAATGAGTGTTTAATAGTCCTGCCTACATTTCTGGGTCTTGCTTTTAGTATTTTTGCACATTTTTTATGAAACTATTCATTTTATACCAAAAACCATTAGTGGAGCGCCCTCTTCAGGTTTAAAACATAACACTGCACTTGAATTGGATCAGGCATTGCTATTGGCTAAAACCTTATTTTCTTTAATCGCAACGTCATGATTCTGCCGCTGAATATAAAAAGAGCAGCGTCTCGGCCACGCCTCTGCTCAGTAGTGAGTGAGTTTGAATAGGAAGTGGATACGGCCGTTATCAGAGTTCATTTTAGTGTTTGTGATTGTGTGAAAACATGTTTTTAGCACATTACTGACGGGTTTTCTCTTCATGCTGAGATACTTTGATTCATACCTTGGACACCTCTCTGAAACATGCTTTTGTGCAGACAATAATGTGCAGTGGTCGCGCGCGCAGCCTGATGAGGCTTTTATTTTTTTTTATTTTAATAGATATTACACGAGCTAATGAAAATTTTGTTTTTGCTTTGATCAACAACAATATACTACAAAGGGACAGGTCCCATTCTAAGACGCTGAAGCCGCTGCAGTACGAACCATCGGCTTAAAACGGTACTGCGGTCGCGCGCGCAGCTGCACCAGTTTGCAGAGTCACACGATGTAACTGGAGCTAGTAGAGTTGGCTAACAGTGTACCAGTAGAGAAGAGCCTCATTCTATGCCGCCAATCTGCTTCAGGTCGAACTATCGGCTCGAAACGATCGTCTCATTCAAATATTCCTCCATTTCACCTGTCCCTCTCTGGCGCGTGTGTCAGTCAGTGACATGTCAGTCACAGCACAGAATGCCATGCCTCCTTAGTCTGCCAGTCACTCCCATTTTCATGTCATTTTTTAAATCTCAGACTGTATCTGGGGATGGGGGGTAAGTTTTCCTTTAAAATGATTAAGAAAATTAGATTTGAAATGTACTCTTCA
>SSNP01000259.1:251216-274366 GCA_006937955.1 Pachypanchax playfairii
GCCATCCCGGGATCAGCCTCACCGTGGGCCTGCTCCACCAGTACTTCTGGTGGCCGACCCTCAACCCGGACGTGGCGGAGTACGTGGCGGCCTGTGCCATCTGCAGCCGGAGCAAGACGTCGCACCGCCCGCCTGCTGGTCTCCTCAAACCTCTGCCCACACCGTCCCGACCCTGGTCTCATATCGCCCTGAACTTCATCACCGGTCTCCCTACTTCTAATGGCAGGTCAGTCATTCTTAGTATCATCGACCGGTTCTCTAAGGCCTGCCATCTCATCCCTCTCTCCAGTCTTCCCTCCGCCGCTGCCACCGCCCGGCTCCACGGCATCCCCAGCGAGATCCTCTCCGACCGTGGTCCGCAGTTTGTGTCCCGTGTCTGGAGGGAGTTCTGCCGAGCGCTGGGGGCCCAGACACGCCTCTCCTCCGGGTTCCACCCCCAAACCAACGGGCAGTGCGAACGGTTGAACCAGGAGGTGGAAAACATGCTGCGAAGTCTGTGCCCAGCACCCTGCGTCGTGGAGCCAGCACCTGGCATGGGTGGAATACGCTCACAACATCCACATCTCCTCTGCCACTGGACTCTCTCCCTTTGAAGCTTCCCTGGGCTATCAGCCCTCCCTGCTCCCCTCCTCTCACCCCGACCCTGTCATTCCCTCCGTTCACTCTCACATCCGCTCCATAAAACGCTTCTGGGAGAACACGAAAGCTGCCCTCAACCGCACTGCCCGCCAGAACAAGGCTGTCGCCGACAGGCGGCGCATCCCGGCTCCCACCTACCAAGTCGGCCAGCAGGTGTGGCTCTCGTCGCGGGACTTCCCCCTCAATTCCTGCTCCCGGAAGCTCTCGCCCCGGTTCCTGGGCCCATTCAAGATTACTTCAGTTATCAGCCCCACCACTGTCCATCTCTCCCTCCCCTCCCACCTCCGTGTCCACCCTGTCTTTCATGTGTCTCTATTACAACCTTTTTCTTTCAACCCTCTGTGTCCTCCACCTGACCCTCCGCCTCCCGCCCGGATGATCGATGGGCATCCGGCTTTCACGGTCCGGCGGATCGTTGATGTCCGTCCTCGGGGTCGCGGTCTGCAGTACCTGGTCGACTGGGAGGGTTATGGCCCCGAGGACCGGTCCTGGGTCCCTCGGTCGTTCATCTTGGACCCGGACCTCATCCGGGACTTCGGCCGCTCCGCCGCCTCCTCCTCCACCTCCTCCTCCTCGTATCCTTCTGCTGCTGCTTCTTCCGGCCGCCCGCCAGGTGGCGGTCGTTAGGGGGGGGGTACTGTCAGGTGTCATTTCTGCTGTGTGCCTGTGAGTGTTTTCACCTGTGTTTCAGGGGCGTGGCAGCTGTCATCAACAGGTGGATCCAGTTCCATCATCAGCCACTGAGCTTAAGAGAGGAGTGGTGGCAGAGAGCAGGCGTCAGATTGTTCCACTCTGTTCGTGGTAGATAATCAAAGACCCACTTAGCAAGATACATTCACTGTATGTTTATCATTACGTGTCTGTGTACCCTTCACCTTGTGCTCCTTCCCAGGACGTCCTCAGCTGGACCTTCCTAGGACCCCGGTTTCCACACCGTGGCCCTTCCCAGATCCAGCTCTCGCTTTGGCAGCTTCCAGGCTGCCTGGTTCTCATCCCGGACCTCCTCAGCAGTTCCCACACCGCCTCTGTCCAGGATCTCTCAGAGACGGTTCCCACACCGGTCTCCAACCTGCCTCGCTCTCCTCCTCTCCTGGCCTGCCTCTGCACCATTCCTCCAGCTCCCAGGATCCACCTGTTCACCACCAAGTTAGTCTGTCCGCCCTCTACCAGCACTCACACGCCAGCCTCAGCCGACTGGCACCTGCTTGCTCCCCGGGACACCTGCAGTTCTGCAAACCGTAAGCCTCCCACCTTTTCTACATCATTCATCCAGGAAAAGTCACGTACTAACCTCTCCTCTCCTCCATCTGCTCAGTATCCACCACCGCTACCCGCACAGCTGAGCCTGCTCCTGCTGAAGCAGACTTGTGTTTATCTGCCTGTTATCTGTATCTGTCAAACTGATCATCATTAAACTCCCGTTTATAACTTACCACCTGTTGTCCTTTGGTCTGGAGTCTGCAGCTTGATTCAGAGTCCTGTTCTCAGTGTTAAAATCATGACAGCGAGTCTGTAGACAAAGTTGTCCCAAACTTGAAACACGGATATTTTTTATTAATGCAGATGTCGCACCGTTAGTGATAAAATACTAATTATTTTTGTATTGATAATACTAAGACCGATTGACAAAGAGAGGAAAATCTTTAGTATCCATAGGTTCGATTCAAAACTGCACAGAGAAAAGCCGTAAAAAGTAAAAAATAAATAAATAAATAAAATCAGCAAAAACAGTTTTTTAAATAATGTTTCAATATTTTGCTAAATATATTGAGTATTAAGCTAACACATGATAATGATATTACACCATTTTGAGACCTTGCTTACTAACTATAGAAACTTGATATACAATGTCACACATTTCAGAACTTACCTGTCTTTGTGTGAGTTGCACTTTGAGGCAGTTTTAGCCAGTCGTCATGTCCTTCACTTCAGCTACCAGCGAGAGCAGGCTACCGACTGAAACAGTGGCGGAAAGTTGCAGCAATGCTCAAAAAAAAAAAAAAAAAATCAAAGGCAGCAAAAACGATGGAAGCCTATTTGTATCATAATTCAAATGAAAATGCAGAAAGACTTTTTAATTTTCACAACATATCCGCCTTTATCGACTCACCAAATTATTAATCAATCATCCAAACTGCTTTTGAATTTTCCTATCCAATGTTGATCATTCTCTTAAATTAAAGTGCAACTTACCCCCAAATGAATGTTTTTTTGCTGATAAACTCTATAAATGAGTGTTTAATAGTCCTGCCTACATTTCTGGGTCTTGCTTTTAGTATTTTTGCACATTTTTTATGAAACTATTCATTTTATACCAAAAACCATTAGTGGAGCGCCCTCTTCAGGTTTAAAACATAACACTGCACTTGAATTGGATCAGGCATTGCTATTGGCTAAAACCTTATTTTCTTTAATCGCAACGTCATGATTCTGCCGCTGAATATAAAAAGAGCAGCGTCTCGGCCACGCCTCTGCTCAGTAGTGAGTGAGTTTGAATAGGAAGTGGATACGGCCGTTATCAGAGTTCATTTTAGTGTTTGTGATTGTGTGAAAACATGTTTTTAGCACATTACTGACGGGTTTTCTCTTCATGCTGAGATACTTTGATTCATACCTTGGACACCTCTCTGAAACATGCTTTTGTGCAGACAATAATGTGCAGTGGTCGCGCGCGCAGCCTGATGAGGCTTTTATTTTTTTTTATTTTAATAGATATTACACGAGCTAATGAAAATTTTGTTTTTGCTTTGATCAACAACAATATACTACAAAGGGACAGGTCCCATTCTAAGACGCTGAAGCCGCTGCAGTACGAACCATCGGCTTAAAACGGTACTGCGGTCGCGCGCGCAGCTGCACCAGTTTGCAGAGTCACACGATGTAACTGGAGCTAGTAGAGTTGGCTAACAGTGTACCAGTAGAGAAGAGCCTCATTCTATGCCGCCAATCTGCTTCAGGTCGAACTATCGGCTCGAAACGATCGTCTCATTCAAATATTCCTCCATTTCACCTGTCCCTCTCTGGCGCGTGTGTCAGTCAGTGACATGTCAGTCACAGCACAGAATGCCATGCCTCCTTAGTCTGCCAGTCACTCCCATTTTCATGTCATTTTTTAAATCTCAGACTGTATCTGGGGATGGGGGGTAAGTTTTCCTTTAAAATGATTAAGAAAATTAGATTTGAAATGTACTCTTCAATAAATCCTCTAGAGAAAATTTACCAAAATTAAATTAGAAATGTCAAATTTGAAAATTAAAATGCATTAACAGACATATTTTTTTCATTTTCCAAATAAAACTGCATTTATGGACTCACATTAATTAATAATCTTTCATCCAAACTGCTTTTAAGTTTTCGTACATTGATCATTCTGTGACTTAATTAAAACGATAAAGAAAAAGGGCTTTGCTTTTCCATTTTCATGTTCGACCCACGCAAAGTGTAACAAAACTCAATTTGAAAAAGCAATTCTAATCAGTGCAAGCCCGGTGACATCAGTGCTTGCCGCTGACCAGACCTGTATAAGGAGAGTTACGACACGCTTTGAACTCGCCGACTCGCGGTCACGTGGTTCATGGAGCTCTCAATAGTTCCAAACATTTCTGCGCCGTAAGTCAGTTTGAACGGCGTATAGCGGGACAGATCACAAAAATGGAATATTTTCACATTTCTCCTGACGATTTTTGGTAATTGTAGATGTGATAACGTGAATTACTAATAATAATCCACGAAGTCCAAAGCATTACTTTGTCTTTTTATTGAACACACGATCTCAACACAACGGTGCACAGACTGATCTTCGGTGCTTCTATGGTGTCTGTGTTTTCTCCGTAAAACTCTAGGTGACATGGGGGTAAGGAGTCCCTCTGGTGGTGTGGGGTAGTATTGCACATGAATTACTCAGGATACCACATCCCTCCCCTCTTAAGTTTAAAGTACTCAAATGAAATTAACCATAAATGTCACCATCACATTAACCTTACTTTTGACTTTACAGTGAAATTACATATATACAGTACTCTATTAAAATTCTTTACAATAACTAAATACTGATACTTTACTTCTCTTAAAGGTCAAAGGTTCCTTCACTCAAAACTCTGCCACTGCTTGTTACTTTTTTTTTTTTTTTACAAAAAACAGAACAAAACCAAAACAATACCTAGGAAGGTGGGTAGACTGCCATCCCTTCCAGTGATTCCCAGAGCGTATTCTGGCTCTGTCTTGAGGGAATTCACTTCTATCTAACAAAGTCCTTCAGATAAGCAGGAGCCTTTCTTGTGCGTACAGATCTTTGCAGCTCACGTGCCAGTTCAGCTCCTGTCTTGGGCAGGTGTTCAGCTGGAGGGGGAGCCTGAGCTGGCTCCGCAGGCTGCTCCGTCACTTCCCCACTTACTGCTGCCGGAATGACCAGGTCTGCCGGCCCGACCTCCACTGGTTGCCCTGGCAACTGCAGGTTGTCAGGCTCGCCTCTCACCTCAGAACTGGACATGTTGCCTGATGATGCATGACGCTTGAGGATCTGGTCAACATGACGTCTCATCACGCGTCCATCTCCTGTCTGTACTGTGTAGGATACAGGTCCAGTGTTCTCATCTACAACTGCTGGTATCCATCTGGGTCCATGGCTGTAGTTACGGACATATACCTCATCTCCAGACGCAAAACTTCTCCACTTGGTGTGTGTGTCATGAAGTTCTTTTTGTTTGAGCTGTTCCCTCCGAATCTTTGACTTCACGTCAGGCAGAAGAAGATCCAATGTGGAACGCAGTCTTCTGGACATGAGCATTTCGGCAGGTGATAAGCCAGTAGTACTTTGTGGTGTGATTCTGTAGTTGAACAGAAATCTGGCTATTTTTGTTTCCAGTGTGTCTCCTTTAGTTTTTTTGATTCTGAACTGCTCTTTCTGCGAGGCCATTTGATGCTGGGTGGAAAGGTGCAGATGTTTTGTGCTGGATTCCATTCTGCTTCAGGAAGGTCTCAAACGCTTGACTTGTAAAGCATGTGCCATTGTCAGATGCTATTGTCTGGGGTAGGCCATGTGTACTAAAGCACTGTCTCAGCTTTTCAATAGTCACCTGACTTGTTGCACTGTTGGTTGGGTATGCATCAATCCATTTCGAATGAGCATCGATGATGATCAGGAACATCTTCCCCAGGTAAGGTCCTGCATAATCAATATGCAGTCTGCTCCAGGGCGTTTCAGGCCACTCCCATGGATGAAGCGGCGCCCCTGCAGGACACTTCCTGTTTTCTTGGCAGGTGTGGCAAGACTGAACTTCCTTCTCAATATCAGAATCCATCCCTGGCCACCACACATATGAGCGCGCCAAGCCTTTCATCCGGGATATGCCTGGGTGTGTGGTGTGCAGCTGTTTCAGTATGACACTCCTTCCCTTTTTCGGAATGACCACTCTCGACCCCCAGAGTACGCATCCATCTTCCACGCTAAATTCCAGCTTCCTCTGACTAAAAGGTCTGAACCCTGGATCCACCTCCTTTGGCCATCCTTTCATGCACCAGAGCAACACTCGTGACAGTGTCTCATCTTTGGCTGTCAACTGCTTCACCTGAGCTGTGGTGATCAGTGGATCCTCCATCACATCTAGCATAAGGACTTGGTCAGCGTCGTCCTCTTCCTCTGTATGTGGCAGAGGTAACCTGCTCAGTGCGTCTGCGTTTGCGTGGTCTTTACCTGGTTTGTAAATGATCTTGTATTCATACGCTCGTAGCTGGGTTGCCCATCGCTGTACTCTCGGTGAACCCATCTGGGGAACCGGCTTCTTTTCATGGAAAAGTGATATCAGCGGTTTGTGGTCAGTGCTGATTGTAAACATTCGTCCGTAAATATACTTATGAAACCACTTAATTCCAAACATGATGGCTAAGCCTTCTTTGTCGAGTTGTGAATATCGCTTCTCAGCGAGTGTCAGTGTGCGTGACATAAACCCTAAGGGTTTCTCGCTGCCATCTTCCATGACATGGGACAATACGGCACCTATTCCGTAGGGTGAGGCGTCGCATGCCAGTACCAACTCTTTGTCTGCTGAATAGTGACTCAGGACTTTGGCTGATTTCAGCATCTCTTTGGACAACCGGAAAGCATCTTCCTGCTCTTTGTTCCACGTCCACTGGGACTCTTTTCTCAGCAACTGATGAAGTGTAGCTAAGTGTGTGGCTAGGTTAGGGAGAAACTTGTTATAGTAATTTAGAAGACCGAGGTAAGCTTTCAATTCGGTCACAGTGGTTGGCTGTGGAGCCTCTTCAATGGCTGTCACCTTGCTTTGCTTTGGGTGCAGGCCTTCCGCACTGATAATGTGACCCAAGTACTCCACCTCGCTTCTCAGTAATGCGCACTTGCGTCTGTGGAGTCGTAGGCCAGCTTCCTTCAGTCTCCTCAGCACCTCGTCTAGTGTACTTAGGTGCTCAGCTTCATCTTTCCCTGTCACCAATATGTCATCTAGATACACAGCTACGCTAGGCAGGCCCTGTAGCAAGCCCTCCATAGTTCTCTGAAAAATGGCAGGGGCCGATGACACTCCAAAGGGGAGCCTATTGTAGGTGAAAAGGCTGCGATGTGTGTTGACTGTTAAGTATTTCTTGGACTCTTCGTCCATCACGATCTGCCGATAAGCGTGACTTAAATCTAGCTTGGAGAACTGTTTCCCTCCTGCCAATGTGTTGAATAAATCTTCCATTCGTGGGATGGGGTACTGCTCTAGAGAAGAGGCGCTGTTAACTGTCAGTTTATAATCACCACAGATCCTGACAGAGCTATCTGGCTTCAGGACAGGTACGATGGGTGCTGCCCACTCTGCATACTTAACTGGTGTTATGATGCCCTCCCTCTGTAGTCTCTCTAGTTCCTCTTCAACTTTAGCTCTCATGGCATATGGAACTGAGCGGGGTCTGTAGAACTTGGGACAGGCTTCAGGTGACACCCGAATTGTTGCTTTCATGCCTCTCAACATGCCTAGCTCTTCCCTAAAAACATCTTCATGTTTCAACAGCACCTTCTGCAGCCCTTCCGTCTCGGTTCTTGCATATCTCATTTCATCCTACTTCAGCTTCAGTGTCTCCAGCCATGCTCTGCCTAGCAAACTGGGTCCAGTCCCCTTCACCACCACTAGGGCAATGTTTTCACTTGCTGGGCATACGTTACTTCCACATCTGCTACTCCAACCACTTTTATCTCCTCTCCTGTATATGATCTCAGTATAATGTTGGTGTCTCTTAGCTGTGGACGCTTGTTCTCTTTCCATATTTACTTAAACTTGGTCTCATTCATGACACTCACACTACATCCAGTGTCAATTTCAAAGTTCACTTTCTTTCTGTTGACTTCCATTTTGCCTTTAAATTATGGAATTAAATTTCAGTCAAAAAGGCTAAGCGTGATTTTCTGCAGCGCGCACGCGTATGTAACCGTGCACGGAGATGCGCGTGCACGGTTACAACCAGCACAACCAGCTGGTTCTATGTCTGGTTCTTCTTCCACCACTAGCAGGAAGCTGCTGCTGGTTCTTTCGGTGGGCGGTGACTGATATAAAATGACCAATCACATGAGGATCACACTGGGCCTTAGTCTCCTCCTCCAAACAGTCATAATTACTTTCCTTTCGCGCGCGCAGCCTCTCCTGGTTTGCCTTCACGCTCGTATGAGAGCTTCATGTACAGGCGCCTGTTTGGAGATCCACACGCGCGGTTCATGAATACTCGTGTAATGAATCATACGCGGGCGTGTGGGGTGAATTCACGCGCGTGCTGTGGATTGCACTCCCGCGCACACGTGCGGAGACGCGCGCGCACGGTTACATACGCGTGCGCGCTGCAGAAAATCACGCTTAGCCTTTTTGACTGAAATTTAATTCCATATCAGATGGCTTAATCTTTTTAATTGCGGTTCCTGTTTTAATGCAAGCTAAGGTGAATGCTTCTTCTTGCTCTGATGAACTGTCACCATCTTGCCTCTCACATACCTTGTGTGCCTTCAGTGGACGTGTGCATCGTTCTTCCTTTTTCGGTTTCTTTTCATCTGACCGTGAGCTTCCATTACTTTTATTTCGACAAGCTCTGGCGATGTGCCCTACTTTTCCACAGGCGTGGCACTTCGCCTCTTTAAACTTGCACTCGACTGCACTGTGTTGTCTACCGTTGCATCTGTAGCATTCTGCCTTTTTCCAATTTCCCTTTCTCTCTTTTCCCTCCGTTGACACGCTGTTACAAGGCAACGTGGCCTTGGCTTGCAGGTCCTGCACGTTCCTACTGGCCGCTTCCGCAGCTACGGCAATCTGAAATGCCTTCTCGAATGTCAAGTCGGTTTCAGACAATAAACGTCGCTGGATCCTGTCATCATTGATGCCGCATACGAGGCGATCTCTTAACATTTGTTCCAATGTCGGCCCGAAGTTACAGTCATGAGCTAGTCGTCTCAGCTCGGCTACGTATGCACTCACAGTTTCACAGGGCTGACAGGAGCGAGAGTCAAATTTGTACCTCTGCACAATCTCGCTTGGTTTTGGATTGAAGTGGTCTTTCATTATAGACATGATCTGGTCATACGTTTTTGTGCTGGGCTTATCCGGACTCACCAGGTTCCGTATGAGCTTGTATGTGGCTGGTCCCACAACGCTAATGAGGATAGCTCTTTGCTTCTCTCCATCCTGGATATCATTTGCTTCGAAAAACTGATCCAGAATCTCGCGGTACTCTTCCCAAGTCTGCTCCTTCGAATCAAATGCTGACAGATTTCCCATCGTCACATTCATTTTCGCTGCACGTTCTCTCACTGGTCTTGCGTCCACCCTCACTTTGGTAGCCTCTTATCTTTTTTTCTTTTCCTTTTGTCCGCCAACTGTTCCAATTCCCCCGTCGTCTCCGGCAGTCAAGCTCTTGTCAAATGCTCCTCCAGTATCCTTGTCGCCAATATGTGATAACGCGAATTACTAATAATAATCCACGAAGTCCGTCCAAAGCATTACTTTGTCTTTTTATTGAACACACGATCTCAACACAACGGTGCACAGACTGATCTTCAGTGCTTCTATGGTGTCTGTGTTTTCTCCGTAAAACTCTAGGTGACATGGGGGTAAGGAGTCCCTCTGGTGGTGTGGGGTAGTATTGCACATGAATTACTCAGGATACCACAGTAGAATAATAATGTGTCCTAATTCCTTCACAGAGTAACCTATTTATTTTTTATTTTATCCGAGCATTTCTAGGAAGACAGACACTCGTCACTGTTCTACTTTTTAGAGGAATACGAGAGTCCTAACACATTGTTGAATACATTTAGACCACATATATTACTGTAATATATTATAGCAATATATTTGATGTAGTAATGCAACACACTGCTCAATATAAGCATATTTAATAACTTTATGTCCTACAAGAAGCCCTAAACTCGAGTTGTAATACCCAATTTAAAGTGGTTTTCAGCTTACCTTGAATAAAAATTTGTAGCCGTTTATGCTTTGAATGATGACTTGTTATGTTCAGTAGAATACATTTAACAATTATTACTTTATATTTTTATGTGAACACAGTACATGTATATATAACCCAGTTTATCAGGCTTCTTTCACTCATTGGTTAAAAAGAAAATTTCAATAAAACTGTATGGTCAAACACAGTAGATAAAAAAATGTGTTAATTGTGAAAAAACAAATAACCAAACGTGTACAACATGTATAGTAGCATTTTTAATAAAGCATTTTTACCAACATTCTGTTTAGTTATTACATATGCACCAATAAGCTGAATCTCAACAAATCAGGAAGCTATCAGGAGGATGATGGCAGGCTTCTGGCAGAGTTCCTGGACATTAAGGAGACATGTCCCAGTCCTGGCCTGAGTGTGAACCAGCTAATAGAGAACACAGCTACTCCTGATCTCACCAACAGTGAAACCTGTATTCTGTACCACCTTACAGGATACATGGAAACATTCCAACATCTGTGATGAATGCTCTACTTCAATAACACAAAATGATGACAGTCCAGAAGGAGAGCACAGTACCCTGTTGACACTGAAGGAATTCAAACCAGGAGTGTTGTGTCGACCTTCACATGAAGCTTTCAGTCTGGTCCAGAAAGTTTAAATGTTCAGAGTAAGGTCTGGTGCATCTCTCATGAAGCTCCCAAATGCCATTGACTATCTAGAGAGAGAAGCAAGACTGTTACAAAGCATGTTACCTGCATGTCATGATGTGCAAAAAAAACCAAAAAACAAACAAACAGCAGATTCATCAGGCTGAGACTGCGAATTGCAGCAAAACAGATCTCCCATTAAAGAAAAAAAGTGCTGTCCAATGCTGGGCATCTTGCAAGTCAAAGCCAAACAAAAACCATAAAGAAAAATCAGCAACACAAAACAACATCTTGTAGCACCACAAGCAAGCCTCCACCAAACACCTTGATTGTTCCCATGGAGGAACTGGGTCTCTCTCTTGAAAGCCGCCCCCCCACCCACGCCAGCTTCAATACCAGTATATATATACGGTATGTTTGAAGGGATGTTTTTGGTTCCTTCTACATTAATTTTATTGATTCTACATAAATCAGTTCAACCGTAAATTGTATTGAAATATTCAGGAAGTAAAATATAAATTCAGTTCATTAGCTTTGGTATGTAATAAAGTAATCTTATAATTTTGATTTTCTTTTGACAGCCTCCCCATCAACCAGTCAGCTCCAGCACACCATCATTCCACTTACCAATTTATGCATCACTCCATCACAGACCGAACTGCCCATTGTTACTTTTCAGCTCTCCACTCAGCCACTACTTTGAAAACATGATGGACACACAACATGTGTAACCTGTAATAGTTAAATACGATTTTTTTAGTTACTCTTTGACATTTATTTATTGATAGTTATGTTATTGTTAATTCCTATTTCTTGTCATTCCCTACTTAATCACAAAATTTGCAAATGTTAATTTTATAAAGCAAGTGGAAATGAGTAGTTCTATGGAAAATATTTAATTTTTAAAAGTTATGGTGTTCGACTACTGTTCTTGAAATATCTTAATTCTACTCTTTATCATTTGAGTACACAAAATAGAACAACATACCTTATTACGTTGGTAATCCTCTTTATGTCATGCTTCAGCAGTTTGTTGCAGTCAGTGTTATGTGGAAAAGTGATGAACAGAAAAATATTAAATAATTACTTGTCTTCACAATCACATATTTCTTTATTATTAGTCTCTCGATTTATGCTTCCATTTCTGATGCATTAAAGTTAGTGTTGATACAGCAACCAGCTACTTATTTTACAAAAAACCCCAAATAAAACTAATAATGCAAAAAGTTTATATCCTATTTCAAACTGTGGTGAATATTTTCAAACGTATTAAACGAATTAAAAAACTGTAATAAACCCGTCTACAGCTCGTCAATCTTGTCTAAACCCCTCCTGCTCACATGAACAAGCTGCACAATTAGCTCGTTAAAAGTTATCTAGCTAAAACTGGTAACATAAAATATCAACGTTGGCTTATTTTAGTACAAAGCGGTTAGCTAACGCTTTATAATGCAAAAAAATGATGAAATTTAATCAACTTACCGGAGAAAATCCTTCCGAAACACTGAAAATGAACTGCGTTCAATGCATCACCGGGGGCTGCTTGGAACTATTCGAGGCCGCATGAACCACGTGACTTCCGCATTCCATTCTTTCCATTGAAGTCTATGGGAATGTCATAACTCTCTCTTTCAAGACACTTTACTTAGTGTGATCTGATTGACAGCAGCGATAAAGCGTCAGTGTTCTGTCAGAAGTCGCTGAAAATTAAACCGGTTTTTTACGCAGATTTTTTTTGCAAACGTCATACATATTGCGGTGACACATATCATATGGTTTGGTGTATTTTGAATGAAATGAAATGAAATGAAATGAATGAATGAAAAATACTTTATCTATCCCAGAAGGGAAATTCAACTGGAGATACAGAGAACAGCTTGGCCTTCACTCTCCAGGCAGCCAAGGGTAACAGTGTGCCCGGCGCATGTCGTTCAGGCCAGCCAAGATCACACAGGAGAATACATACAAATACATACATACATATACATAAGCACGCATCAGCCTGTGTGTTAGGAAAAAATATGAATAAGACCACGTAAGGTCAGAGGGAGGAGAAAAAAGGCTCCCTACACCCAGTGCCCCAACATGAGGGGCGCTCAATGTAAGCAATAAAAACCTCCAGCGGGGGGGGGGGTTCACGAGACATGTTGAGAACTTTGAGGATGTGAATGTAATCAGTGTATGTGGTTGTGTGAGGAGAGTTATCAAGGACACCGTCTCTGGGACAACGCAGATGTTATGTCTTCCACAGTCTTTGGCGCCCGGTGGACACGGGTAAGGAGGGGGCTGTGTGTCTAGGTGCTCACTGCTCCAGGAGGAATTTAGTGTTTTGGCCTTGAGGCCAGCCAAAAAGAGATAACAGAAATTAAGTCGAAGCTGAAGAATTGCAACAGCTTCTCATTGTCCATATGGTGCACTATTGTGGAAAAATGTCCGAATCATCCTAATTAGGCCAAATTGCATAGTACCAATAATCAATCAATCACTTCTCCACTCCGAGCCGAAACTGCAACTTCTCCAAGGTGGCACCAATCCTTCCAGTGAGATCCAGCAGCGCACCCAGTTTACGATTCAGCTCCAGGACCCCATCAGCCAGCATACAATCCCACTCCTGGACCTCCCGGTCCCGTTCGAGAATCACAGCCAGCCGGTTGAGGTACTGCTCCGAGACCGCATCCAGTTTGCGATCCAGATCTCCGAATCTTTTAGTCCAAGTGTTGCCAGATGCAGCCCATCCGATCCATAACTTCAGAATTTGTAGATACATCAGGTAACCACCAACGCCGATCAGCAGGTACCCCATGATCAATAATCCAAATATGTACATATCCTCCACGTCTTCGACAGCCAGAACAGACAGGCATACCATCTTTCACTCACCCCAGGAATCCATGGTAAACCCAGCCGGGAGGGTCGACTCCGGGCATGACGGCTCCCCCTTTTTCAGCCTTAAGTTTGAAAAAACTTTGTCCAATGCGTTGAGTGACCACGAAACCAGATCCCTTTTTCTAATTTTCAATTTGCAGCAGCCAGTACAGAGAAACACAGAGACGAAAAAAAAAGCAGGAACAGTGGGGGGAGGACAAAGATAAGGGAGCAGCTGGAAAAGCGACTGTTCACAACGAGAGGCGGAAGAAGAAATTTTTAATGTTCATAGCGGGTTTATAGTAGGTATAAGATGTCAGGTAGGTATTTTTTAAAATACACAGAATGTTTTTTATTTACTTTATTTTAGCTGGAAAACCTCCTTGAGATTAAAAATCTCCTTTGCAAGTGTTCTGGTCAAGACAGCAGAACACAGTTACCCGTCAATAAAAACATAAACATCCATATAAAAATACATATATTTAAAGAGCAACTCACCCCCTCTAAATTATCCTCCTGCCTTCTGCTTTTTTTGAAAAATGCAGAGGAAGACGTCACTTTAAGAGGCGGTCCTAAGCTGTGATTGAAGTGTAGCACTTCTCCGTGTTTAGATTAGCTTCAGTGTGACTCTGCCATGTTGTAGACAGGTAACCCGACCATGATGAGAATATAACGTCTAATCACATCCACACAATCACAACCACTGCAGTGAAGTCTTTGTCCCGATTTAATTATTCTTTTACTGATATTAGTTATTCTCTATGTCGTAGTTTTCAGAGTAGTTTACCGATTGATTGTTGTTAGCCACAATGCTAAAGCTACTGCCGTGTTTCTAAGAGGGGTCTGAGTAAATGTCTGAATAGAAATATAACGTGCACAAATCACATCCACACAATCACTGCGGTAAAATAAAGTCTTTGTCCAGATTTTAATAATATTAGTTATTCTGTTTGTTGTAGTTTTCAGCCAGTTGCACTAAATTCCCGAGTGCAGCTCTTTGGTGAAAAGCTGGAGACAACGGGCGGGCGGGGGCGAGTGTGTCTGTCTGAGCGATGGTTTTATACTCCAGGAGGCGTGTCTTAGAGACGATGCTGACGTAGGCGTACCGCTGACGTAGGCATGAACCGCTTTCAGCCAATCACAAAATTCAAATGCAGTAGCCACCTTTCAACCCTAAGAGGGCAGCACTAAGACATTTTTAGACCAAAAAGTGTTGAATTTAACAAGTTTACATGAAAATGTCAAAAAATGCTCAGAAACTGAAAGGTTGCATTGGTAAAGACCCACTAATACAGTTTATTAGCAGAAAAAAAGCTTTTTTGAGGGTGAGTTGCTCTTTTAAAAAACACACAAAAGTTACAAGTCACAAAACAACATCAGCAAAACATCTAAAACCCAAATAATCTGCATTTAATACCTTCAACTGGCTTTAACATGGTGGGAGGACACCAGCTCCTCCAAACAACTGCTGGAGCAGCAGATATAAATGATAGAGAAGCTGCTGTTTTAAGAAATTATTCATATAAACAATATAAGCTAAAACTCCTGAAAGAGGAGCTCTACACCATGAACACAAGTAGCCTTGCGCTGCAAGATGGATTCTCGCGAGTTTTGGAGTTTTCCAAACCCACGAAAATCCGTCTTGTACCGCTCCATTGATAACTGTCTATTTCGGTCAAAAAATGGTTCAGACCCATCATGTGTTAGCATTGTGGTTTGGGCTGGGCAACTAGCAGAGCATGGAGGATTAAGAGCCGAGGAGGGAGTAATGGATCCATGAGCTGGAGGCGAGTCTGGGTGTTCTGGAGGGAGGTGCTTGCAATGATCCATGGCAGAGAAGACCACTGCAGACGCTGGAGATGACAGCCGCTGAGGCTAACAGCTGCTGAAGATGACTGCTGCTGAAGCCAAAGAAGTCCACACTAGAGGACAGAGCTGAGGGATATGATGTGACGTGGCTCGCTCGCGACGTGGCTCGCTCGCGACGCTCGTGACGTGGCTCACTCACTCACATCTAGTGTGGAAATAAAAAAAAATTCAAAATTTAAAAAAGAAAGTCACGTTGAGATGAAAACTCTTGTTCATTACATTTTACTTCTTAATTGCAACTGTATGTTATATTTATTGTTCCTTGGTCTGTATATGGTTTGTTATCATGATCAAAACTATTGATCTGAAGCTCAATGCTGATGCTGTCATGTAAATAGTTTTCTAATCAGCAATAAATATAACAATTTCTGATCAACCCATATCAATTGCATATTAAGTCCTGTCCATTTCAAGACAAGCTGACCCACTTCCTGGTTAAATTCCTCCCACTTCCTGGTTAGGCCCCACTCACTGTGAGTACAGATACAGATAATTCATATGGTTAACAGATAGAAATACAGCTATTGCTCATCCCTAGTTACCACCAAGAAAAGCACAACACATCTTCTCCAACAAGAAATGCAGTAGTTCTTCTAAAACAGATTCAATAGCTGCTTTTACACGTGCGTTCACCGGTGTATCGAATGTCAGGAGAGTCAAAATTCAATAAATAAATACAACATTTAAGAATTAATTACATGTCAATAAATAATTAAAAGTGTCTTTAATTTATTTAAATATAAAATAAAAATGTAAACATTTATTCCCAAAATATATATAATTCGATATTTAATTAATTAATGGTGTATTTAATTATTTCATGGTTCCACTGCTGCATAAAGAAATAATTTAAACTGTCACTGGGGCTTATCAACAGACCTTGGCCGCATTTCCCAAACGAGTTAAGAAGTTCTTAGCGCTAAGATCTTCTTTGGAGCGCTCTTAAGAGCACTGTGAAAGAAGAACACGTTTCCCATGGTCGCTATTGGCTTAAGAAGATCTTTCACTAAGAAGAAAACCTAATACCGATCTGACCCACTCTTAACAGCCTTCTTAGCGATCAAACGCACAGTGATCATAGCCTGCCACCAGAGGCGTTTTTCTAGGCTACAGTAATCAAGCTGCGTCAGGGAAATATATATATATATATATATTTATATATATATACTGTATATATAATATTACCGGCAAAACATGCTGTGCTGTAGTGAGTAGTATAAGCACGTGCGTCAGGGCGCATATTACGCACACGTCATGAACATACGCTTAGATAAATTTCTTAAAAGTACAAATTGCCTCTGACTTTTTGTTGCTAGGTTTAATACTCATTTGAATGCAAAATGATACACACAATACATGGTTAAAAAGGAAACCAAAGTTTATTGAAAGCATAATGGGGGAGGAGGGGTGGCGTCTCCGGCTTCACTGGGCTGTCTGCATCACCTGCAATGAAGGTGATGCAGAATGATTAATGAAATTGAATTAGATATATTTCGTAATGCTAATAAAACAAAATAGAACTGTCCCGTACCTGAATCCTGTGGAAGGATGATTGGAACGGAGATGGAGGGACGGATGAACTGTGCCTCGGACAGCGCCAGCTGTCTCCGGTGCAGCTCCAACCTCTCCTGCTTCATCCGGACCATCTCTTCCCGGAGAGCAGTTTGTCTCAGGAGCTGCTCCTCTGTTCCCCGCAGCACCACCAGCTTCTCCCTCTCCAGGCGCACCAGCGTCTCGCTGCAGGTGCAGGTGGTTATTGCAGGCCGCCTGGTTAAGCCTCCCTGCATGCGGACACTGGGCTGTGCTGGTTGGCGCACAGAGACAGGGCACGGTTGTGTGGGGTCGTCCCACCCGGTGCTGTACCACCCGTGCCCATGGTTTCCCTTCTCACCTTGGCGTGCTTCTTTTTGGTCTGGCTCTGAAAATCCTGACACTTCTTTCGGACAGCCCCCCAGACATGCCTTAGTGAAGGCAGACATGCCTTATCCTTAGTGAAAGAAGTGGGCGGGGCTTTACATTTACGCGCCCACAAGGGGCCGCAAGCCACACACCCCAAATTTTTCAACTCAGATTGGTTCAGGACCTGACCCCCCGGTTTACATATCGGGTTGTGTGAATGGGTGAATGCAAATCCTTGTAGTGTGAAAGCGCTTTGAGTGGTCTGAATGACTAGAAAAGTGCTATACAAATACAGGACATTTACCATTTACTATAAAGTTTTGTGATGATCGGACCAAAATTGCAGAATTACTAGCAAAATTGTTGATTTTTTTCAACATCAAACTTTGCCGCGTGATGACAACCACGCCGCTTGGCATGGCGAATTTCTTTCTTCATGAAATGTTAGACCAACTTGTTTTCTGCTGTCTGACACAATTTTGAAGTTGATTGGGTCAGGATTGCCAGAAACACGCCTCTAAATGCAAAACTTGACACTTCTGGCTCCCAGTGGGTGGGGCTAAAAGTTTTTCAAAATATGACAGCAGCTTTGACCATGAACCTACTACCATCATTCACAAGCATTTTTGTGAAGATGTTGTCATTTTTTAATAAGTTTTTAGCATTTTTCTGTTTTTGATGAGAAGTCAAACTTTGAGGTGATGTCCCGCCCAAACCAAAAAGAATCTGTAGAGTTCCTGAACATCTTTTGATCCTCCATGCCTTGAGACTCTGTTGACCAAGTTTGGTGCTGATAGGTATAAAACTGTAGGAGTTCGGTCAGAAAACGCCAAAAATGGGCAGTTTTTCCAAGATGGCGGACTTCCTGTTGAATTTAGACCACACCTCCAAGAGGCTTTTTTGACTGTAATCCCATCATCTATCAACCCACCAAATTTCATCACCGTACATAAAAGCAGGTGGAAGAGCCCCACCAATAGGTGGCACTGTATGTAGGAGGCTCTGCCCATTTGCAAAACCAAAAATTTTGCAAATGTTTTGATTTTTTTACGGGGGGTAGGCAAAATTTTGTGAGTTTTCATGCATGTTCAAGCCACCAAACAGGTAAATCACTTTTCGGAATATTTTAAATAATAAGAAACAGCAAGGATCCAGCAGGCCTTCGCACCACCTTCGGTGCTTGGGCCTAATAACCATACTCTCATTACTATCTCCTTTAGTTCTCCCTGTCGCTCCTCTCTGACATCATCATGCCACCATTTTATAGTCCTCTCAACATTCAGTCACACCACAGTGGGAAGAGTGAGTCATAGAAATGGGAAGAACTTTCTGAAAGACATTTGATTTCTATTGTAGAAAGAATACCACGAATGTGTTCAGTTGTTGTTGACATGGGGCAGGGCTTATGCTAGTAATATCACAGAGCTACTCTAACAAGCTGCCACCATGTGTAGCACTATTACAGAATTCTAAACTATTTTGCATGCTTTCATTCCAGAGTATAATAGCACATTAAAGGTACAATATGTAAGAATTTTGCAGTGAAATACTCACACAACAGTCTAATGTCCTACCAATGTTGAAAGTAAAGTCATTATAACAGATCTCGATCTTAGCCGACTGGGTGGTCGCTAGTTTCGGTCATTTTAAAAATGACCAGACTTACTGGTTCCATAGGGAATCACATGTGAGTCTGCAAGGCTGCCAAGTCTTCAACACAAGCAGCTGTAATTTCACAACGACTAGCAGCAAAAAGTAAGAAACCACCACATCCTTCCAACTGAGCAGCCAAGCTGCACGGGATGGGGCACACTTAGGTAAACTCAACACTGAACAAATAGGCCATTCCCAAAAACTGAACAAATACAAGAGAAACTTAATGAGAATCAACATCAGAACTGGCAATTCAACAGAAAAATCAGGGAGGGTTGGGGGTGAGTGGCTGAGAGCATACTCTTTTCTACATGAACTGCGGAACTCAGATTTGATGACAAGGTCTAATTCTTACATACTGTACCTTTAAACTGCATAATTTTCAATTAAAAAGGGAAAAATTAGGGTATTTTAAAACTATTGACCAGTAATGTATATATTCCTCTCTTTAAAATATGTCTTTAAAAGAAGTTATACATTTTTTTATTCAGTTAAATACATTCCTGGAGTAGTTTATTTCTTGTGATTTACCTTCCTTTTTGCATCTTTAAGGAAAAGCGACCAAAGGTAACAAGAGGAGCTTTAACTGTCATTGAGTGACGCTAGTTTAACAAGCTTTACATGATGCTCAAAATAAAGAATGTGTGAGACAGAGAGAAAATGAATGAGCTAAAACTATAAATATAAACAAATCATAATAAATCATACTCTGGAGTCCAGTCTGGCTTGGAATACCCCAAAAAATATTTTTGTGTCTCTGTCTGAAATTTTGACTCGAGGCTTGTCTGTTCCTCAAGTTTGAAACAGATGGTGCCAAGTCAACACAACCTCAGTGGTGACAAACATGTCTGTAAAAACAAAAATCTGATTGTGACATGTGATCCAATAAATTAGTCATACCTCCTAAGGGAACAATGATAAAAAGTTATGTTTTTATGACACACATCCATAAAAATGAGACATAAATTCCATCATATTAAGCTCTACTGAGTTTGATGATTTGTCAACAGACTGTAATTTTAAGATGAAAGATAAATGAATGTGCAAATTGCTCAAGTAGAGAAGGTAGAATTGGAAAATAATTGGATCAAGAAAATGTTTTAAAAATGAATGTCTTTGGGTATGGCTGACTGGAGAAATTAAAATGAATTTATTTTGAACTAGGAACTGAAATGGGAAATAAAAAGAGTGTGAGCACGAACACATTTATTCACTCTACTGAGAACAAGTTGGAAATGGACTTCTTTGTGGACAATGTGTGAAAAGGACACATTACTGGAAGTGTCTCTAGCAATAAAATATTCATATTTGAACTCTGTAAAATCTGTTGTTGTCCAGACAAAATGAAATTTAAAAATTGTTTGGGTTTGGGTGAATGGAGGTGAATACTTTGCAGTGGCGGCTGGCCAATAGAGGGCGCTAGGGTGCCGCCCTTCCTAGCAAAAGCATGATGTGGCAACATAAGAAATATTTCTTTTTTTTATTACATGTATTTAGAGTTAAAAACACTTATATGTATATTTAAGAAGATTGTATAAATGATTTCTGAAAGACAGAAATTGCTTTGTAAAATATGATTTCCTCCTGCAGCTTTACTTCTCATGTCTAATCCCAAAGTCAGGCCTCGAGGGCCACTATCCTGCATGTTTTAGATGGTTTCCTGCTTCAACACACCTTATTCCAATCTGCAACATCTCAGCTTTGGGCACCCCTGCACTAGGTGTTACTCATAACTCGCGCTAAAAGGTCTTACATAGGAGTTGTCGTCTAAAACCTTTTCACAAACGCACTAAGCGCTACTTTTACGTAGGACAAATCCCTAAAATAAGCTAAGAGTGATGTCCCGTTGCTATGGAAAACGTAATTTCCTATGCATGAGTAAATAGCCGGACAGCAGTGTGATTGGTTGTGGAATGACACCTGTGAAACCAGGAAATGGAAAACTTCAATGTCGATAAAAGCGTAATTATGAACAGCGCAAATAGCAGAAATGATGCATGATGACATCTTTGTGTCGGCCACGAGACTGACACTTCATACAACTTACGCACAATAGCCTACTTACAGAGAGGGTGAAGTTTGAAAACGAAAAACCGCAAAATGCATCATATTATGCAATAGACTGGCGTCCTATAAAGAGTGTAAAGTTGCATTTTCCCTGTGGCTAAATATCTTAGTGTCGCTAAACATTTAATTTCTGGACTGATGGGGTTGTTACATTTTAGTTAATATTCCATGCGCAGTAATATTCTTTCTTGGTGCAATAATATTCTTTCCATGTGCAATGACATTCTCTGTTTAAGGAAAAAACATGTAACGCGCTGAAGGGCCAAGAGCGCTAATATGACCTTTGCCAATAGATGAAATAATGACACTCAGAACCAGGTTCAGGGTTAGAGCCAAAGTGTGTGAATGGGGCAAGGACACAGTATAACGGGCATCTCCAACCCTGATCCTCGAGAGCTACTGTCCAGAACGTTTTAGATGCATCCCTGCTNCCAACACAGCTGAATCAATTAACTGAATTACCTCTTCAACAAGCCATCAAGTTTAGCAAAGGCCTGCTAATGAGTCATTCATTTGATTCAGCTGTGTTGGAGCAGGGATGCATCTAAAACGTTCTGGACAGTAACTCTCGGGGACCAGGGTTGGAGATGCCTGCAGTATAAGGTTCAAAAAGTGTATTAAAGTTTAAGATAAATCACTTACAAAACAAAACTGTTTGGGGGAAAACAACAACACATTCAACAACTAACACAAGCACGCCACACAAGTGTGTGTGATTTTGGGACTCTCCTCGTTTGGATTCAGGTCAGAGTTCATCAAAGCAGTTCCAAGGTTCAGTTCTCCTGCAATTTAAACTTAGTTATTTCCAACTGCTTTCGTAGCAGAAGTTGGGTAGCTCACCATCCAGATAAACAAGTTGAATCCAACTGAAAAGTCCTCGCAGGGGAGAAAACAAATAATGCAGACTTGAAGGGTGGAAAAAAAAAACTTACCTTAAATGAGGCCAAAGAACAACAATTAGTCAAATACTAAACTAAGACAATTGAACAATTCAACGACCAGTTAAGTTAAACAGTGAACCACTGTAAAGTAACTGATATTCAAAAAAAATAAAGCATATACATATGGAAAAAGGGGAAAAGAGAAAAAAAAAGTTTGAAGCTTCATCAATACAACTAAGTAAAATGCATATACTTAAATTTTATATCATTAGCATAAAAAGTCATTCCATATTCAAATGGAAAAAACAAATCAAATGTTGCGCAACAAAATGGTGGTTAAGCCACATCAATATAACACTACTAAAACCATGTGCTCAAAGTACAGCCAGAATGGTAAAATCAAGAAAAAAGGATTACTGAAAGTAAAACCAAAGTCAACCATTCAGCTCTAATATCCAATTAAATAAATACCAAGCACTAAAAAACATTCTAAGCCATGCTGACCGTGTGTTTTATTGTTAATGCTGGGTTTCGGCTATAGAGCATCAATGGGGGAAACAATCTCTGTTTGACTCACCGGTGAGTTGAGGGATGTCCATATACACAGTTGAAGTCAGGATTCATGGGACAGGAATCTATGATGCACAACTGGATTAACAAAAGTAATTTAACAGAAGTTGAAGAAGCTGATAAGAACTCACCAGGCCAAGCCTTCCCAATTTCTACTCCTATATAACCACCAACAAATGTCTGTAGTGTAGGGTTTCTTTCTTAGGTTGAACTTTAAAAAACAACCAACAAGTAAACCACAGCAAGGGCAGCAATGCTCTCCTGTCCTGAGTGAGCTGCAGCAGATTGTTTGGAGAGAAGCAGCAGCAGAGCAGCAGCTGCTAATTAACAGAAGCCTGAGCATTAAAGGGCCACCCTACAATTCAGAGCACAGCTCATGCACCCTAGGACATGTGGGTTACATCCTTCCGCCCCAAATCCAGGTACGTCCTCGGATATGGACCAGGATGGTTAGGAGTTTGGTCTTGCAGGGCGAAGGTAAATGCTGAGCTCAAACTGTGGAGCAAGCTGTTAATACATTCCGTAATAGCGCTACAACTGGTGGCAGCTTCTCTTCTTCCGCCTCTCGTTGTGAACGGACGCTTTCCAGCTGCTCCCTAATCTCCCCCCCCCCCCCCCC
>SSNP01000259.1:274376-289956 GCA_006937955.1 Pachypanchax playfairii
CCCCCCCCCCCCCCACTGTTCCTGCTTTTCGTCTCGTCTCTGTGTTTCTCTGTACTGGCTGCTGCAAATTGAAAATTAGAAAATGGATCTGGTTTCGTGGTCACTCAACGCATTGGACAAAGTTTTCTCAAACTTAAGGCTGAAAAAGGGGGAGCCGTCATGCCCGGAGTCGACCCTCCTGGCTGGGTTTACCATGGATTCCTGGGGTGAGTGGAAGATGGTATGCCTGTATGTTCTGGCTGTCGAAGATGTCTACATATTTGGATTATTGATCGTGGGGTACCTGCTGATCGGCGCTGGTGGTTACCTGATGTATCTACAAATTCTGAAGTTATGGATGTTATGGGCTGGATCTGGCAACACTTGGACTAAAAGATTTGGAGATCTGGATCGCAAACTGGATGCGGTCTCGGAGCAGTACCGCGACCAGCTGGCTGTGATTCTCGAACGGGACAGGGAATGCCAGGTTCGAGACAGCAAGCTGGCTGACAGGGTGCTGGAGCTGAATCGTAAACTGGGTGCGCTGCTGGATCTCACTGGAAGGATTGGTGCCACCTTGGAGAAGTTGCAGTTTCGGCTCGGAGTGGAGAAGTGATTGATTGATTATTGGTACTATGCAATTTGGCCCTAATTCGGATTATTCAGACTTTTTTTTTCCACAATAGTGCACCATATGGACAATGAGAAGCTGTTGCAATTTTTCAGCTTCGACTTAATCTCTGTTATCTCATTTCGGCTGGCCTCAAGGCCAAAACACTGAATTCCTCCTGGAACAGTGAGCACCGAGACACACAGCCCCCTCCTTACCCGTGTCCACCGGGCGCCAAAGACATAACATCTGCGTTGTCCCAGAGACGGTGTCCTTGATAACTCTCTGCACACAACCACATACACTGATTACATTCACATCCTCAAGAAAGTTCTCAACATGTCTCGTGGAGGTTTTTATTGCTTATATCAAGCGCCCCCTCTTGATGGGGCACTGGGTGTAGGGAACCTTTTTTCTCCTCCCTCTGACCTTACGTGGTCTTATTCATCTTTTTTTTTTTTCTAACACACAGGCTGATGCGTGCTTATGTATATGTATGTATGTATGTATGTATTTGTATGTATTCTCCTGTGTGATCTTGCTGGCCTGATCGATGTGCGCCGGGTATACTGGCAGCCTGGAGAGGGAAGGTCAAGCTGTTCTCCATGTCTCCTTGAATTTCCCTTCTGGGATAAATAAAGTATTTTTCATTTCATTTTTTCATTTCATTTCATTGTTGGAGTAGTTCCTTGACTTTGCTGGCATTTTCTCTGTTCTTTTTGAGTATTTCTTGCTAGTTTTTTCTTCTGGAAATATTTTCTAAATACTTTTTCTTCTGATTTGGATGCTGTACTGATTGAGTTTTTTGCTTGATTTTTCACTTTTTTGGAACTTGTTATGATGCGTAACCATGGCAACAAGAGACTTGTTTACAAGAAAGAGCAACTAACTGACATTTCTAAGGCTGAAATAATCCTCAAATTGAAACTCTGGATCCCTGATGAGCTCAAATAAGTAGACGTGGATGCAGAGCAGGAGCAAAGTGAAGAGAGAGAAAGAGGAAGTTTAAACCTTCACTTCCATCAGTCATATTGACAAATGTGAGATCTCTTGCTAACGAAATGGATGAACTTTAAACTCTGTTGAAGACCCAGCCAGAGGATCAGGAATGCAGCATCATGTGTTTTACACAGACATGGCTAAAGGAACATATCCTGAACTCCAGCGTGTCTCTGCCTGACTTTCCAACAATACAGGCAGACAGAGATTTAAAGAGGAGCAGTAAAAGAAGAGGAGTTTGTCAGCTGATCACATTTGCAGTCACCTGTTGGGGGCGGAGCATCAGAGCAAGTGACATGAAGAGGCTGAACAGATCGATAAGGAGAACTGATTCTGTCCTGGAGACTGAACTGGAGTCTCTTGAGTTGATTGTCCAAAGGAGAATGAAGAACATGATGGAAAACCCTCATCATTCCCTTCAGAACACAGTAACTCAACAACTGAGTGTCTTCAGTCAGAAGATTCTTCATAATCTGCTGCAGCACAGACCGCTACAGGAGATCCTTCCTGTCCACAGCTAGAACCCTCTACAATGGCTCCCTGACGAATAACTGTGCTACAACAACATTCAATTTCCCTTCGGGGATTAATAAAGTATTTTTGATTTGATTTGATTTGATTTTGATACTGTTCAACAATGGTCGACCTGGAAGAGCATATTGCAACCGTGCTGGCGGTTGTCTGGTACGAGTTGATCTACGTACTGCCACCTCCGATTCTGTCCTTGGGGCTTCTGATTGTATCAATGGAGCTTGGTCTGCTTCATTGATTATCATTCCCATAGGTTCAGTTAGAGGGGAACCTTCTTCCTCTTCTCCGTACTGTTCTAACGGGTTGATTTCAGGGTCAGATCCAGATTGTCCTGCATCAGCATCCTCTCCATCCTCTAGTGTTACAGGTTCCTCATCCACAGCATCTGCATCCCCATCACTTGGATCCTCTTGAGTGATGGGTGTAACTAATGGTAGAGACTTAGATGGAAGAGGTGGTTGTGCAGTAGGCAAGTCAAGCACAGTGGTGAACCTTATAGGGTCTAATGAAATAGGGACAGGTATAATCATACCTTCATCACTGGGGTCATCATCATTCACAGGGTCTTGGTCAGGTGCAGAGAAGACCTTGGTGGCCTTCCTCTTCTTCACAGGTAGATGTTTTTCTGAAACAGGTAAGTAGCCACAAGGAAGAAGAAGATCTCTATGCAGAGTTCTTCTGGGTTTACCTTTGCCTTCAGGTTTTACGGTATACACAGGAAGATTGCAGGCTTTCTTTACCATGATGTATACATCAGGCTCCCACTTGTCTGTGAGGTATTATTTTTATTAAGCATTGATTCTTTTTAGCATTTATTGAGTTCTTATTATATTTTGTTACTTGGGCATACAGCTGCCCAGCACAGTCACAGGACAATCACAGGACAGGAGAGGAAATGGACTGACACAAAGCTGCTTACACAAAGAGCATGAGGTTCTTCATTAGTACAGTGGGGCAAAAAAGTATTTAGTCAGCCACCAATTGTGTAAGTTCTCCCACTTAAAAAGGTCAGAGAGGCCTGTAATTTTCATCATAGGTATACCTCAATTATGAGAGACAAAATGAGGAAAAAAATCCAGAAAATCACATTGTCTGATTTTTAAAGATTTTATTTGCAAATTATGGTGGAAAATAAGTATTTGGTCACCTACAAACAAGTAAGATTTCTGGCGTTCACAGACCTGTAACTTCATTAAGAGGCTCCTCGGTCCTCCACTCGTTACCTGTATTAATGGCACCTGTGTGAACTCGTTATCAGTATAAAAGACACCTGTCCACAACCTCAAACAGTCACGCTCCAAACTCCACTATGGCCAAGACCAAAGAGCTGTCAAAGGACACCAGAAACAAAATTGTAGACCTTCACCAGGCTGGGAAGACTGAATCTGCAATAGGTAAGCAGCTTGGTGTGAAGAAATCAACTGTGGGAGCAATTATTAGAAAATGGAAGACATACAAGACCACTGATAATCTCCCTCGATCTGGGGCTCCACGCAAGATCTCACCCCGTGGGGTCAAAATGATCACAAGAACGGTGAGCAAAAATCCCAGAACCACACGGAGGGACCTAGTGAATGACCTGCAGAGAGCTGGGACCAAAGTAACAAAGGCTACCATCAGTAACACACTACGCCGCCAGGGATTCAAATCCTGTAGTGCCAGACGTGTCCCCCTGCTGAAGCCAGGACACGTCCAGGCCCGTCTGCGGTTTGCTAGAGAGCATTTGGATGATCTAGAAGAGGATTGGGAGAACATCATATGGTCAGATGAAACCAAAATAGAACTTTTTGGTAGAAACTCAACTTGTCGTGTTTGGAGGGGAAAGAATGCTGAGTTGGATCCAAAGAACACCATACCTACTGTAAAGCATGGGGGTGGAAACATCATGCTTTGGGGCTGTTTTTCTGCAAGGGGACCAGGACGACTGATCCGTGTAAAGGAAAGAATGAATGGGGCCATGTATCGTAAGATTTTGAGTGAAAACCTCCTTCCATCAGCAAGGGCATTGAAAATGAGACGTGGCTGGGTCTTTCAGCATGACAATGATCCCAAACACACCGCCCGGGCAACGAAGGAGTGGCTTCGTAAGAAGCATTTCAAGGTCCTGGAGTGGCCTAGCCAGTCTCCAGATCTCAACCCCATAGAAAATCTCTGGAGGGAGTTGAAAGTCCGTGTTGCCCAGCGTCAGCCCCAAAACATCACTGCTCTAGAGGAGATCTGCATGGAGGAATGGGCCAAAATACCAGCAACAGTGTGTGAAAACCTTGTGAAGACTTACAGAAAACGTTTGACCTCTGTCATTGCCAACAAAGGCTATATAACAAAGTATTGAGATTAACTTTTGTTATTGACCAAATACTTATTTTCCACCATAATTTGCAAATAAATTCTTTAAAAATCAGACAATGTGATTTTCTGGATTTTTTTTCCTCATTTTGTCTCTCATAGTTGAGGTATACCTATGATGAAAATTACAGGCCTCTCTGATCTTTTTAAGTGGGAGAACTTACACAATTGGTGGCTGACTAAATACTTTTTTGCCCCACTGTATATAGATGCAGAAATATAAACTTCTTTGTTTGGTTAGTAAGGTGGGATTTTCCAACATAGGACAAACCAGTTTTGTTAAGATTAAGGTCATGAGGTTTTTACATGGAGCTGACCAGCAGTTTCCAGTATCTAGCAGGGGATGGGTCTTAGGACTTTAACAACCAATCAGTTTGACTTTTTTGATAGAGGCTTGTCTCTGATTAGTGAATTGTACAATAGGATGTAACCACACTGAAACTGTTTCAAATAAAAGGCATGTACAATCAAAAGATCGTTGAATAGAGTGGGATGCTTGACATAACATTCTATTCCCGACAATAATGCCGAATCTGAATTGATGTCTCTGTGTGAATTTGTTCAATATTATAGGTGATCCGGGGATAAAAGGACACGCAGTGCTGACTACGAGGTCTGTGTTGTTTGTGGTAATGAGTTCAGCACGACATCTGCTAGTTTGTGCTTTCCTCTCAGCTGGATGTTTCTCACCAAGACTCGATCGCCAACACTCAGTTCAGATGGGATAACTTGATGGTCAAACCGAAGCTTGTTTCGAGCCATCAACTTCTGAGCGTTCTCCATGGCCAGTCAGTAACCCACTTCCAGGTGAGACTTCAGCTTTTGGACATACTGTGAGTGTGTATCAGGTGTTTTCTCACCCAGTGGCAGTCCAAAAGCCAAGTCTACTGGAAATCTAGGTTGACGGCCAAACATCAGTTCGTAAAAATCCCATTGCAAAAATCCCATTGCGTCATTCTTTGTGCAGTTATAGGCATGCACTAATGGTTTTTCAAAGTCTTTCCAATGATGTTTCTCTTGTTCAGTCCATGTTCCTAGCATATCTAAGAGTGTTCTGTTGAACCGTTCAACTGGGTTCCCTCTTGGATGGTACGGCGTTGTCCTGGTCTCCTGGATTCCAGTCATCTTACAGAGATCTTGGATGATCTTTGGCTTAAATTCTGTGCCCTGGTCACTATGGAGTTTCTCTGGAAGATCATAGTGAACTAAAAAGTTGTCCCATAGACTCTTAGCTACAGTCACATCTTTCTGGTTGGGAGTGGGCACAGCAATAGCATACCTTGTAAAATGATCTGTCATTACAAGGATGTCCTTTGTGCGTCCATCCGGTTCCAGACAGGAAATCCATGCAGACCAATTCAAGAGGACGGGACGTCTGGATGTTGACGAGGGGGGCAGCATGTTTGGGTGAGGACTTCCGTCGTACACATCTCTCGCAGGCCTTTATTTTGTTGACCACATCAACAGACATCCGTGGCCAGTAGAAGCGAGAACGAATCAGGTCCAGAGTTCTCTCCATCCCCAGGTGACCCATCTCATTGTGGAGTTGATGAAGGACATCAGCCCGGCACTCTTCTGGCAACACCAGCTGGTAGGTGCACTCCCCTCCTACCTGTCTCTTCCTGATGAGAAGGTTGTTATGGAGCTCCAATTTATTTACTTCTCGCAGGTAGAGAGGGAGCTCGGGAAGCTGGTCTCTCAGCAGTGGCAGTGGTGAATCACCACTCTCGAGCTGTGTGATGACATGCTGGATGGTGGGATCCAGTCATTGCTTTAAAGCGATGTCATTAACTGAGAGCTGAGGAAGCACAGGAGAGGCAAATTGAGCATCATCCACACAACTATCAGAGATGCTGTCCAGGTCAGCTGATAGGGAAAGCACCAGGGCATGGTTGGGATCTGAAACCTCTGGGCTGCAAAGCAGATGTCGATCTGAGACAGCTCTTACTGCCTGCTGGTTTTGACAGACATATGCTTGCTCCAAATGCTGCTGGGAAAATTTCTGTATTTGTTCTTGTTCTTTTCTGGAAGTGCAGTCATCGACCAACTCACCCTGTGGTCTGCGTGACAACCCATCAGCATCTGCATTCTGCTTGCCAGCCCTATAAAGAATTTTAAAATTGAAGGCAGATAAAGCAGATAACCATCTATAGCTGGTTGCATCCAGCTTGGCAGACGTCAACAGATAGGTCAGAGGGTTGCTGTCGGTGACTGCTGACTACTGTGAACTCAGTGCCATACAAGTAATCAGTGAACCTTTCAGTCTGTGGGTCAGCGAAAGCCAAAACTAGAGCAGAGGTGAGTTTACCAATTATAGTCTCAAAAGCTGTTTGACACGCTGATGACCATCTTCCTCCAAATGGCTCTTTCGGGTTCAAGTAAACCTCTGACTTTGCCTTGGCCTTTTGCTTTTTCTGTGTTGGAGGGTAGCCAGATGTAAGGTCATTCAGTGGTCTCACAATAGCTGAGTATCCTTGAACAAACTTCCGGTAGTAGCCAGCAAAACCGAGGAAGGATTTCAACTCTTTGAGATACGGAGGAACTGGCCATGAGGTGAGAATTTTGATCTTTTCTAGATCTGTCTCAATGCCATTTTGGGAAACCACATGTCCTAAGTATTTAACTGAGGTTTGAAAGAACATGCATTTATCCAGAGACAGTTTTAATCCATATCTTTTTAATCATCCTTCATTAATCGTTCCTCGTGTTCCTCAAGAGTAGGTGCGAAAACAATGAGGTCATCAATGAAAACTAACACCTCCTTGAGATGTAGCTTCCCCATGCATCTCTCCATGAGCCGCTGGAAGGTACTTGGTGCATTGGTTACTCCCTGTGGCATTCTATTAAATCCGTAGAATCCCAAAGGGCACACAAACGATGTCTTTGCCTTGTCCACTTCATCCATTTCAATCTGGTAATATCCAGATTTTAAGTCCAGCACAGAAAACCACTTTGACCCTGATAGAGCAGAGAATGTGTCTTCCACCTTGGGAAGTGGGTAAGCATCCTTGATTGTAAATGGTAAATGTCCTGTATTTGTATAGCGCTTTTCTAGTCATTCAGACCACTCAAAGCGCTTTCACACTACAAGTTTTACATTCACCCATTCACATAACGATACATAAACCGGGGGGGAGAGGGTAGGGGCTAACTCACACAACCCGATACGCAGATCAGGGCAACATGGGGTTCAGTGTCTTGCCCAAGGACACTTCGACATGTGGCGGTGGAAGCCGGGATCGATCCACCAACCTTCAAGTTGGAAGACGACTGCTCTAACCACTGAGCCACAGCCACAGTTCAAAAAGTGTATTAAAGTTTAAGATAAATCACATACAAAACAAAACTGTTTTGTATGTAACACATTCAACGACTAACACAAGCACGCCACACAAGTAGGTGTGGTTTTGGGACTCTCCTCATTTGGATTCAGGTCACAGTTCATCAAAGCAGTTCCAAGGTTCAGTTCTCCTGTAATTTAAACATAATTATTTCCAACTGCTTTCGTAGCAGAAGTTGGGTAGCTCACCCTCCAGATAAACAAGTTGAATCCAATTGAGAAGTCCTTGTAGGGAGAAAACAAATAAAGCAATCTTGAAGGGTGGAAAAAAAAACCTGACCTAAAATGAGGCCAAAGAACAACAATTAGTCAAATACTAAACTAAAACAATTGAACAATTCAACGACCAGTTAAGTTAAACAGTGAACCACTGTAAAGTAACTGATATTCAAATGGAATAAAGAAAGCATATACATATGGAAAAATGGGAAAAGAGAAAAAAAAAGTTTGAAGCTTCATCAATACAACTAAGTAAAATGAATATACTTAAATTTTATCTCATTAGCATAAAGAGTCATTCCATATTCAAATGGAAAAAACAAATCAAATGTTGCGCAACAAAATGGTGGTTAAGCCACATCAATACAACACTACTAAAACCATAGGTAGTGTGCTCAAAGCACAGCCAGAATGGTAAAATCAAGAAAACAGGATTACTGAAAGTAAAACCAAAGTGCAATGTGCATGGGACTACTGTTTTTATGTGCAAATGGAAAATAAAAATCTTGAATCTTGTTGGAGACGTGATTGCATCCCGCACCAAATCTACAAAAAGTTCAATACCTTCACGATTTAGTCAGCATCGTTTGGTCAATTCAGAATCATCCAGAGTGTCCAACACATTGCATCTGGCTGCAGCCATTTTGGGAGTCTTTGTGAATAGGTCTTAGGGAGTTAGGAGTCCTCTTGACTTAGGAGTGACATGCCCACATTTTTTAGGAGTTACTCCTAAATTCGCAGGTAGGACCTACTTTTAGCCCTAAGATTCTTTGTGAATATGGCCCCAGATTTCTAAGGTGTGTTTTCTGAAAACGTTATAAGCAATACATATCTAACATGTTAACTCTCTGAACAACCTCAGGTTCGAGAAAAGCTAATGGCTAGCATGTACAGGCTCAATGTAGGGTTGCCAACTCCCTGAAAAATAAGTAAGAGACAGCTCACTGACAGGGCCGGCCAGCCTGATTGCCTTCACCTTTCCTGGCTTGGTGAATTTTTTTAGCCCTTTTTGTGTATGAAATTATACTATCTGACTTGAACCTGATTTAAGTAGATGCATATTTTTTGTGTTATGAACACACAGAAAACAAATGATTATTTAGCGATTTATTTTTAGTGCAAAATAATAAAATTAACGTAATAAAATTAATACCTTTCTCAAACAGAAACCTTTCTTGCCTACTTAAAATTGTATAAATTAATAGAGAACATTAGAAAGCAAAACGTTCCTGTAAGGCACATTTGGTGCAGTCTTTGGAAAAACTGTAAACGTAAAATATGTGTGCCTCAAAGTCCATGTCTGTAGGCCACAGTTGAAGCAACCATTTTTAACCAGTCCTTTCAAACTGGGATATTCCCAACCGCTATGTACATTTCTAAAGTAATACCAATCTTCAAAAGTGGTGACAAACATAAACTAACAAACTACGGACCAATTTCCTTACTTTCTCAATTCTCAAAAAACTTGGAAAAGCTGTTTGATACAAGAATGAATTAATTTTTAAATAAGCACAATTTAATTAACGATCGGCAGTTTGGTTTTAGTGCCAACAGGTCAACCTCTACGGCAGTCATGGCTCTGGTGGAGGGAATTACAACTGCAACAGATAATTGGGAAAACACTGTTGGTGTCTTTATAGACCTAAGTAAGACCTTCAACACCACAAATCATCAGTTACTCATATTAAAAATGCAGAGATAGGGTTTCAGAGGAGTCACATGTGAGTGGTTAAAGAGCTATATTAGTGGGAGACAACAATATGTACAATTTAATAATGTCAGATCTGAAAAACGTAGTATAATCTATGGAGTCCCACAGGGCTCTGTTTTGGGTTCAAAATTATTCATTATGTATATTAATGACATTTGTCAAGTACTTAAAGGGACTGTATCATGCTATTTTACAGTTTTCAACATCTGGGATCGGCACATATATGATAAAACCTTACTGTTTGAGTTATATTCACTTCATTTGTCCTGAAATATAACTTATGTTCTCGATTTATTCTGTGACCAGGAAGTAAAAACGCTCTGTTCAACCAAAACCCCGCCTCCCAAATGTGAGTCAGATTTTTTTTTCTGTTTAGAAACACTAAATAAACTTCTGTAACTCTCGCAGCCAAATGCACATTTTCGACAAGAAATTTTTAATATGAAATACAATGAAATGGAGGTGCTAATTTGTCAGAGGACGCTCGGGGGTGAGGAGCGACTGGATGCGATCCGACCCGGGAGATGACACCCGACTGGGATCGGACGAGTGAAGTGAGACAGGTCATAGGCAAGGAGCGGGTTTCTGGAGGCAGCGACCGTAGTCGCTGACCGCGAGACCAGCAGCCAAGAACGAGGCGGACAGAGAGAGAGAGAGATAGACCAGGACAGGTCTGAGGTCTTAGGCTGGATAAATGAGGCGGTTAAATTGCAGCACGGAGGCTAACAGGAGCTCGTGGCAAACGGGACGTCTGACTGAGGGCTGGCAGGGTGAGTGGCTGTATCTTTTATCCGGTGGTGGGACGGGCTGCGGTGACGTGGAGCTCAGCTGTAAAGCTGGAGTCATACTGACATGTGATTAGCAGGGTCGAGTTGATAAGTCTTTATTAGCAGCTCATGCTAAAGAGCAGCAGGTGGTTGAAGTGTGGGAACTATGGGCTGTTAGACATCTGCCGTGATGAGCTCCTGACAAATTGTTTCGGACTCTCACACCTCGCTTCGTACTACAGGGGCAGCAGGGATTGGTCAGGACAGTGTGACGTAGAGGGGCTCAATTCAGCCGTTTTACATGCGCGAGTAAAGCAGCTGCTCAGAGCGCAGGTTTCAGCAGGATTACTCGGGAATGCACGAATTAAGCCAAAAACCACTCTGGAGGTCTTTTAAATAAAGAAATCGCATCACAACATGGTTAAAAGGTCCAAAAAGTTGATTTTTCATGATACAGGACCTTTAATAACATGCGGTATATTCTGTTTGCTGATGATATCAGCCTATATTGCTCAGGACAAAATATTAAACAATTATTGCATACAGTTGGAAAAGAACTGGCATTATCAAAACAATGGTTCGATCATAATAAATTAACGATGAACGTGAATATAACAAAATATATTATATTTTGTAATAACAGAATTGATAACTCAACAAAACTAATGCCGCTTTTCCACCGACAGAACACGGTGCGGTGCGGCTCGGTTCACTTTAGCCCCCTGCGGACCCTTTTCCACCACCTTTCTTGGGTCTTAACCACGTCATTTCGCGCCAACCCGGTCTCTTTTTTCAGACCACCTCCTCGGTGGTCCGAAGCGGCCCAAAGTGGGCCCACACGCCCACCTGTCTACTGATTGGTCCAGTAAACTGCTACCAGTGACACGACTACTACGTAGTGGTAGCCCCCTGATTGGCCCGGCTGTGTGCGGCGTTCACGTGGTGTGATATAGAAGTGCTCCCGCAAAAGGCTTTAAAAAAACTCCCAGCAACCATACAAATATTTTATTTTAAAATACAATTGGTTTTGGACAATGGCGACTTCCTCCACAAGAACCAAAATTCAAACCAACCAAAATGAACCACAGACAGAGTGCAAAGTACAAAAACACACGTATATCTGCCATTGTTGTTGTTTTTTCACGCGCTGTGACGTCGCGGACAAAGACTTTTGCGTGCCCATATCCCCACGTACGTCCGCTTTATGTTTCCACCGCCTCAAGCGAGTTGATCCGCGCTATACTGTACCTCTCTCAAGCACGCCGTGCTGATTTGTCGGTGGAAAAGGGGCATTAGAGGCCACTAGTAGCACTAGTGGGCGCTTAAAGGCCACTAGTAGCACAAGTGGGCCCTTAGAGGCCACTAGTAGCACAAGTGAGCCCTTACAACCCACTAGTAGCACTAGTAGATGCTTACAGCTCACTAGTAGCACTAGTGGGCGATAAAAGGCCACTAGTAGCACTAGTAGGCCCTTACAGTCCACTAGTGGCACTAATGTGCACTTAGAGGCCACTAGTAACACTAGTGGGTGCTTAGAGGTCACTAGAAGCACTAGTAGACGCTTACAGCGCACTAGTAGCACTAGTGGGTGCTTACAGCCCACTAAAAGCACTAGTAGACGCTTACAGCCCACTAGTAGCACTAGTAGACACTTACAGCCCACTAGTAGATGCTTACAGCCCACTAGTAGATGCTTACAGCCCACTAGTAGAACTAGTGTGCACTAAAAGGCCACTAGTAGTACTAGTGGATACTAGTGGATTAGCGCCACTGCATATAGCGCAACACCCAGCAGGACTAGGATGAGCCTGTTCTTCCCCTTACACACACCAACCATTCCCTTTATTTGCTCGTGTCATTTTATTATGTTGGACATGTTTCCAAATAAGTAAAACACATGAATGTGACATCAGTCAGGGTTGAATATAAACCTTGAACTGTGCTGTTCAAACTGTCATGATAAAATCAGATGACCAAAAATGTCAGATGAATTTTCCTCCAGTGTGAACCTTTTTTAATAAAAGATCTGTCACATTTTAACACAAACCTACAAACAGCATGAAGGCAATGGCAACAATTTACTGTGTTGTGTCAGTATATCTGCCGTTGATGAGGAAATAACCATTATAACGGGTACAGCAAGTGTGTCCCTGACCTGGAATGTTGCAGGCAAACAAGCAGTCAAATATATTGAAATACATTGGAAAACAACAGAATAAACAATATTCTGTCCAGTTTGGATTTCCCCTTGTGTGCGCAGAGCAGATTTTCTGTGCGCAAAGACCGTTTCAGCAGTGCGCAAAAGCGCATGGCCGCAGTTAATATAGAGAACCAACACGTCAGTAAGTTATTATAAATCACTTGCAGGGGTTTGCAATTACAATCCAATTTATTCAAAATTATAAAATGACAAGCAATTAGAAGCCTGTTTCCAGAATAACCATGACGTGCCCATTTATTGAAGAACCTGTCGATGTCGGTGATTCTTCAAAGAGCTCTAAGGCAACAGGTTCCACGTATCATCCGGTCCAGGAGCGATCCGTTGCATTTTCCGGATGAGTATTTATGTGAGCGCTACAGATTCTATATCTAAAGCACCATATATCTGTGCAAGTTACTGGAGCCACATATTAATAGGAGCACATGTCGCTCCCAAGCTCTCACAGTTGTGCAATCTGCGTTTTTTTTTTTTGCCAGTTGCACGTTCTTGTACAGTGTGGGGGATGCCAAACACTTAAGTAAAGTCTTGTAATATTCATATGTTTTAATTAATAATTTTTTCTAGCCACTACGCAGCTCTTTCCTTCCCTTCATTCTCAGGTATCCAGCATCGATTGCTGGGGCAGTCTAACCCCTTGCTGGCCTTATTTTATTATTTGTTTTATAGCATGTCTACTTTTATCTCTGCATTTGTTGTTCGTAGCACCTTGCTCTGCGTCACTGTAGTTTTAAATGTGCTCTATAAATAAATAAATGATGAAATTATGAATGATTAACAGGGGCTGGCTTTAAAGTCGCATCATCATTTCTCCCAAACAGAAGATTGTAGAAAGCTAAAAATTTACATGAATCGGCTCCAAAGCCTTCTATCACCTACAGTTCAAGAATTTTTTTGATAGCTGTTATCGTTTTTAAACGGCGGCTTCCCCTTTGGGATCATGTATTCATCCATTTTGCCTGTGTTACTTTCTCTGTCAGGTGATGTTCCATATGCGTGTGTATCCTTTTCTTACACACCGATTGGGGCCTTCTGCTGTACAGAGGCTGTGTGTCTCTCATTCAACTGTCTGTTCATATGTCTATCTGTGCTCCTCTCTGTCTTACAGTCTCTTTTTTCTGTATAACCTTTTGCATTGATCAGTCAGTTTTAAATGAATGCATTTTCTGATATTAACATGATTTCTGGTTTAAATGCTGACTCATTTTCAATATCTATTTAAGTTCAACGACCCTTCTCATCTCTTTATAGGATAAAATTTCACTTCCTCTTTTCAACTGATTTTGCTTAAATGCCAACTGTTTAAGGGTTCAGTTACAAATGGCCTTTTACTTTACAAACACAGAGATCTTGTTGATAAACACCTGCTGTTAGGCTGTCAGCAGCCTGATTCAGCTTTATCTGTCTGTCTGTGTATCTCAAACGGTTTCAGATCTGGTCGGCAGTTACACTCTAAACCAGGGATTCCCTAAGTGTGATGCGCGCACCCCTGGGGGTGCATGAGCTGTCACTAGGGGGTGCGTGAGGTGAAAAATGTAATGGCGGACAAATGTAATGATAATAATTACAAAATACAGTGTTGTTTCCCCACACAATAAAGATGTGTAAAAAAATATTTCCTCTGTAAAATTGTAAACAATGACAATTAAAATTACTATTCAAAATGCACTTCATCTAGAAATGAAGTATAGAAGAAGTTCTTCTTCTTCTACTACTACACAATTTAAGTGCACACCTAGCTTGTGGCCTCTACTTCATTCATTATCACAAATATGCTCAAATGTTCTAAATTGGGGAAACTGTCAGTTGAGAAATTGAAAGACAAAGGTACTGATAAAGGAACGGAACCAAGAGAGAGTGTCGAATCAAAGGCAACAGAGGATAGAATTGCGACGGATACGGGAGAAGAAAATGAACAGGAGCTAAAAAATGATGAGCTGGAGGAGACGGCAGAGGGAAAGAGTGTTTCAGATTAATTCAAAAGCAGGAGTGCATTGTTGTGGTCATTAGATGTGGTTTTTGTTCATTTGAGTAAACATGCCATCTTTAATATAGCCTAAATAAAATTCAACGTCCTTTCAACAGTAACAAAAATGCTTGTGGCATTTTTTTTAAAGTGCGGGGGGTTGTGGGTGCGTCAACACGGCCAGGACATAAAAGGGGGTGCGTGGCAAAATAAGTTTGGGAACAGCTGCTCTGAACGAACATTCCATTTGAGGACTGGGGACTTTGTATGCATATATGATACATTAAGCTGATCTGGTTGACCAGGAGAGGTGTATACTAATGTTTACATCAGGTTTCATGTTACCATGGCAACAGAATTCACATAAAAACATGAAACCAGTGTTAAAGCTATAGTGCGTAACTTCTGTAACTTCTGTCGCCCCCTAGCGGAATTTTTTAGTTTATTACAACAATGAAGCTGGCGCTTCCATATGACGTACGCCCAACTGCCACCGCTTTATCTCTGCCGTTGTGATTCCAACCGGTATCTGTCTTAATCAAGCTTCAAATTCAGTCTGTTTACTTTACCTGGCTCTATATTTGTTTCAATAAATATCATTTCATTGTTGAAAAAATCAAGAGAAACCAGTAAAATATAAAAATACTGGTTAAAAAAAAAAAAAACCTTCAGAGTTCAGGTTGGATTGTTTACAGGTTTGATTGTTCACTTTAATCTACATTTAACAGTTTGGTGTTGAAATTTATTAGTCAGCTGTTGGGGCCACAATGATCTATTTGTCTTATTCAGTGAATTTTTTCAGTTTTGACGCGATGCAGAATCCTGCAGTCAGCTGCACTGATCTGACTGACTGAAAAACCGTTACACTGGCAAACTGACAGACACAAACTGACA
>SSNP01000259.1:289966-346900 GCA_006937955.1 Pachypanchax playfairii
GATCAGCTGGAACTTCGGCGCTCTGGTTTTCATCTGGTGCGCATTTTATATTTTGACAGTGTGTGCGGACCTGCGGACCACTTATGTGCACCCCTAAACATAACATATGTTATCTACAGCTCAGCTACACACCGTCTCTACAGAGTAACACTCGCGACACACCATAATTATAAACCAAGTCACTTAATGATCCAACAGCTGCAAGGCAACATCTGTGTCTGCTCTCAGCCCGATCTCTTCTCTCCACCGAGGAAAAGCGACGCCGATACAAATTCGCGTTTGCCTTCTCCTTCGGTCACTTTCCTTCTTAGCCAATAGTCCCTCTGCCGAACGTCCAGGAATTTTTTTTTTTTTCGTGGTAGGATCCACTTCCCGATAAGTGTCTCTCAGCCGTTTATTTGGATTCTCCGCTATGTCGACCTTCCCGTTCTGCCGGCTGCTACGAGACACTGCGTTCTATTTCTTATTATTTATCTTGTTGTGATGTAAAAGACGTAATTTACTATGCGCCAGCGCGGGAATGTCGCCGGTTGACATGCAAAGTAAAAATGAGATATATTGAAAAATACCGTGAGATGTTTGAGGAGCCGATCGGCTTAATCTGCATTGTGTCATCTCCTCTGATAGTGGCTTGGCTGAAACGGACATCCACGGACATGTAAAAGTTACGCACTACAGCTTTAATTTTGGCAAGAAATTTTAATTTAGTTTTAGTCATAGTCTTTTGACTAAAATTCTTTTCAATTTTAGTCACTAAACTAGTTTTAATTGTAGTCTAATTTTAGTCAACGAAAATATGTGGCCGTTTTAGTCGACTAAAATGAGTATATTTTCTGAAGTATTCATTTAACAACTGCAATATAGTATGGACATTTTCTTACCATTCCACACTGGGGTCTTCCCGGGAGCATCTCAAACAACTATGGAAGCTTCTGCTCACCGCTCAATAGGCCGAGCTTTGATTGGTTCTTTTCAAAGTAGCCCCAGCTGTTAGCTTTTTGACTGATTCCTCTCTGCATCTTTCTTTTCCTAGGATTGGATTTTGTCGCTGTCTATTTTCGTGTTGTCTTTTATTTGTCAACATCATGTTGATATTTGTCAACATCAACATAATTTTAGTCATAATAATCGTCTCAAATAGGGCCGTCTATTTTAGTTTTCGTTTTGTTTTCGTCCGCAAAAATATATTCGTGACTAAAATTAAAAAATATTTTAGTCAACAAAATTAACACTGCATGAAACACTGTTAAAATGGCACATAATAAGGCCCTGTCCCAACACCCGCATTTGCGCCCTTGCGCACTTCAAATGTGCGTTCCCGATTAGGGACGCATGTGCGTAGGGCACTTCGCCGAAGCCCGCATCAGAACCGACTTTAATGAAGGATATTACCCACAATGCATTGATTGATTCTCTGTTGGATAGATGTGTCACATATCTGATAAAAAATATAATAATTAATAACGGTATGGACTTGTGTTTTCGGACATGATATACTAACAGTTTAATCACCTATTCTGTCTTAGACACCTCCTTTGGTTCCTGTGCTTCATTCTCTTCAAAAGAAATGTTTGTTGGAGTTTTAAAATCATTTCTAGTATGAAAATAGCGCAAAAAGTGACCGGTACTGCCATTTTGGTTGCAATGGAGAAAGAATGCTGTGGCACGTAGTGCTCGCTGTCCCAATACTGCTAATATGTGCGCACTTGTTCACTACGCACTTCGAACCCTTATATGCCCTTCTGCTAAGTGCACTTCGTGTAAGACTGTAGGGTGCGGTGCAGGTATTGGGACAGGGCCATCGACACACAGTAGGATCTGTTACCCCATGTGCAGCGCCCCGTGCTGTGTTGTTGCGCGGAGCAGCGATGCAACAGCACGAAACAAGCAGTGGCAGTGGTGGAAAGAGTTTTTAATATAGTCAGTACATGAACAGACTGCCATTTAAATGATTGTTTTCCACTGTCACGGCTTAATCCTGCTTTTCACTGCTCGAACACAGACACAGGTGGGAGTGCTCTCCCAAACGAGCTGCGCAGCAGAGCTGCATGCAGAGATTCACAGCTCTGTGAATCTCTCCTGGTTTGATGGGATGAGATCAGGGAAAACCTGCGCCTTTCTGGTAATGCTTCTGGGGGTTATGCTTAACGAGCTACTGTAGGAAAAATAAGGCATTCACTGCCGTTATCGCTAAAGTTGCTACTGACACTCAGCTCTTCAGCTAAATAACAGAACTATGACATGCAGGGCAGGAATGTTTTCCTCCATATCCGGGTCTGTGCTCTGAGTGCTGCCCTAATCATCCTGAGCCGGGTTCTGCTAGAGGTTTCTTCCTGTTAAAAGGGAGTCGTTCCTTTTCACTGTTGCCAATCGTGCTTGCTCAGGATGGGGCATTGTGCTGAACTAACAATTCAGCCCAATCAGCTGGTTCCTTAGATAGAAAATGTTTTATTATTAATTGATTCATTTTTCTGTGAAGTGCCTTGAACTGACTTTGTCATGAACTGGCACTTTATAAATAAATAAACATGAAACTTGAAACTTAATCGCACCTGTCCAATGGGAGCAAAGATCATCACACGTGTGGATGTGTTTACAAAATAAAGTTCACTTGCAAAATGTGCAGTCAGAATAGGAACCGCACCAAACGAAAAAAATAAAGTCCACTTTTGGTCTGGACCAAACAAACGGACTAAAGGACTTTTCTGGTCTGAATACACCCTGAAACTTCAAAGGAAGACTTTTTAATTAAGATTACTATGCATGAGGATTTCTCTTTACTCTTGACTACACTATAAATGTTCAAAAGTACACACAGTTGTGATCAAAAGTTTACATACACTTCTAAAGAACAAAATACCATGGCTCTTTTGAGTGTCCTGTTTTTTCTACAACTCTGATTTGACCCAGTCAAAAATATACATACAGCAGTGCTAATATTTGGTTCATGTCCCTTAGCCATTTTCACTTCAATGAGGTGCTTTTGGTTGCCATCCACAAGCTTCTGGTTGAATCTTTGATCACTCCTCTGGACAGAATTGGTGCAGTTCAGTTAAATTTAATGGCTTTCAGATCTTATTTCTTTAGCAATTTCCACGTTATCTTTTGGCTTTAAGTCAGGAATTCGGGAAGGCCATCCTAAAACTGTAATTCTAGCCCGATTTAGCCATCCTTTAACACTTTTGATGCATGTTTGGGGTCATTGTCATGTTTGAACACCCAACTGACCAAGGCCAACCTTCACGCTGAGAATTGTAGGTTATGTTGAACAGTTTGAAGGTAATCCTCCTTCTTTCTCATCACATTTACTCTCTGTAAAACACCAATTCCATTGGCAGCAAAACAGCCACACAGCATAATAATACCACCACCGTGCTTGATGGTAGGCATGGTGTTGTTGGGGTTAAAGGCCTCCTCGTTTCTCCTCTAAATGTATTGCTGGGCTTTGTGGCCAAAATGCTGAATTTTTGTTTCATCACCACAGAACTTTCCTCCAGAAGGTCTGATCTTTGTCCATGTGTTCAGCAGCAAACTTCAGTTGAGCCTTAACTTGCCACTTTTGCAGCAAGGGATTCCTTCTTGCACCGCAGCCTCTCAGTCCATGGAGATGCAAAACACACTTGACTGTGGACAACGACACCTGTGTTCTAATTCTTCTAATTCTTGGAAGAGATGCTTTTTGGTACTTCTCGGTTGACTCTTCACCCTCCTGACCAGTTCTCTTTCAGAAGCAGGTCATGGCTGCGTTTTCTTCCTGATCATGGCAGTGACTAAAAAGAGCCATGCACTTTATCATTACAAACAATTGCTTGCACTGTTGTTCTTGGGACCTACAGCTTCGACCAGCAGCTGCTTTAAAATACAGTATATCCAAACAGGTGTTGCATTGAGCTGCATCTTGCTTTAGCTAAATGGACTGAAATGTATGATTATTTAGCATTTTCCTCCTCAAACTGCAGAGAAGTGCTGAAATGGGAGAGACAGAGCAGTGAGCTTGTCTCCTCCACTCATCACATGACTGGCTATTGTTCATATGACTTGGGCATTTTACTGGAAAATAAACAAAATTTAACCATGAAATTTTTTTTAAATATATAATGGTACTTACAGAATCTTCTCAGCCAGTCCCAAAAAGGTCCTGAGTGTCAGTTAACCTTTCTTGTGATCTACTAAGATTTTGTTTGATTTTCCATGCTTCTCCTCAGCTTGTTGCAGGAGTGTGTGTTGTTTGTGTTGTGTCTTGTATTTGTGGTATAGCGCAGCACATGTTCAGAGTAATTTAACACAATGCTGCACCGCGTTCTCAATTACTGATTCCACCACTCTTTATTTATGCCACATTATTAAATAAAAATGATCGTGGTTGACAAATGAACTGGGTAGATGTGGAGTCTTGAAGTTAATTTTAAGACCTTTTCAAGACCTTCAATAATTTTTAAAACCTCACAACCCTTTCAAGCTGTAACCATTTACATATGTAATACTTTTCAAAGTTTGTAATAAAGAATGTTTGGGCGATATGGCCTAGAATCCATATCACAATATATTGAGCACTTCAGTAAATGATAAATGGACGATAACTACCCTTCTGCAAAAACAGGAGACAACATTTTTTTATCGAGATGTGCCTGTGGCTTCTCATTATCCTTGACTTTGTAAATGTAAAGGACGTTTAGAAGAGAAAGACAAAACTAAAGGGAAAGGACATTAAAATGTAAGTTACAATTTTTGGAAATGTTATGCGTAGCGTAAAAATGCATGACCGTTGTCATGTGACTCCACTTAGTCAATTTCTTGAAGGGACACAACGTTCGCCAAACTACATACATATTTTACATTTTTTTCTAATATTGAATAGACAAAATGATGTCGGTTTTTCACACAAACTTCATTGTTGGTAAATTTTTGGTTTTCTGTCCAGCCCTGTGATAAAAACTATAGACCACTTCCACTAGTTCTGGTGCTATCAGAGGTAATTTACGAACGCACCCACAATAACCTAGTTTTTTATGCATCTGTTCTTTTTTTTAATATATAAAAATTACTGTTATTCTTTCCAAACTCAATAATTCAATGTTTTTAAGAAATGTTAATACCCTGCAGGAATCATATTTAAAACTTACAAGTGCCGGGTTCAAGTTGGTCACCGGGGATATTTCGAGGACATCAGCGTCGACTGCTAAAAAGAAAGAAATAGCTTTGAGTTTGGAGGACTTGGAATTTCCATAACTTTTGGGTGTAGGTATGCACTGTGGGACAACAGGTGAGGTCAGAACTGTTTATGATGGACCTGACAAAATGGCTGTGGAGGCAGTGGTTGAGGGCTCAGGTGGAGACAGTGAAACAGTCCCATATCCATCTGAAGTTGATGTTTCTTGTAGGGCAAGACCCATTTCAGCTTCTGACATCTAGATGAAAAAACATTGTTATCCATATGATAAAGGAGCACTGACCCAAAATAACAATAAAAACTCACCTCCAATGGCAGTGTGATAGTTATCAGGGGGATAATATAATTATAATAATATAAATCCGGCTTCTGCCAACTGTTTTCCTCAGATCATTCATCGTATTGGCCGGAATTTTATTCAGAACCCTAGACTTGTTTGCTCTTGCCAGGGTAAATCCAATGACATTTAAGCTAACTTTGGGGAAGCTTTGGCAGATGTAGTTATTAAACTCAGGGAGAGTCCATGACATTTGTACGTAACATCTGTCTTACACTTTCCCTGGTACATCATAACTTGGGATCCCTGAAAATGGTAAAAAAATAAAAGAATAAAAATAAAATATTTTTATAAATATACACACAATATACATTTTATTACTAGCTAGATGCTGACATTCAAAGCTTTTTTGTGTTTTTACAGGCCATGAACAACATGTAGCTATTGCTGTACTGATAATGCATTAATTATAAGATAATATTTGTGCAAATGCACACTACCTCGTAAAAACCCCACAGAGTTATGGATTGTACCATGTTTGATTGACCCATAGTTAGATAAATACACGGAAAAAGATGAAAAGAGTTAGAATGAAATCGAGATTTTATAGACACAAAATATTTTTTGTACTATAATGTAGACTTTTGCACAACTAAACAAGAACCACAATAGATGTGTTGTTTTTTGAGTTTTTTTTTAATTGCACACTAGCATAGAGAGAAACACACTTAGGGTCCAACCCTTGCAAATAAACAGGAATTGCCAGATGTAAATTTTCTGTGCAAAATAAATACATAAAAATTCATGTTCAAAAGAACACAGTGTGTACATTACCTAATCCTTTTTTGGTTAATTTATTGTATTCCGGGTACATTGGAAGAGTCACTTGCTCAGGATTTTGCAGCAAGAATAGCTTGGCTCTCCAAATTGCAGGTGTGGAGTTTCTTAGTTGTTGCGTTGTTTCTGTAAAAAAAAAATGTAGACATTAGCCCAGTTGCATAACAGTAAAGCTTAGGATTGCGTCGTCATCACCTGACAAGGCTACCACCCTGTTAGCATCCTTACAACAACAGCGCGCTGTTACAGAGTTACCAGAGTGACTGCAGTGTCAGGTGATGACGAAACGACCCCAAACTACTGTTATACAGGGCCAGTAGCTCCCCCAAACGCTGTACAACTGTGTAATAAGCAATATTTTAATATATTTGAATAATAGGTCATGTCATAATTCATGTTCAATATTCTTTTCTCCGGTAATTAACCATAAATGACACGTGTCAGATAATTTGCCTAATTTCATAATGAAATGTTGGTTAATTTCTGACACAATCAGTAGTCTATTTCTTCACCTCAACCGGCAGTGAATTTGAGAATTGTACCAGTTTAGAGGCAAGGTACCGCCTTACTCGCCTCTGATTGGCTAGAAAGCTTCTACAACAACTGCAAAACAGAATCGCAAAATTAGAGAGCAAACTTTCAGCTCGTTTATCCATAGCTTGTTTATTCCCACCCTCAACATAAGTAAACAAAGTCCATCTAATAAGTGTTATTAATTCCCAAAGGGAAATGAAATGTTGTTGTAACTCTGTTCTTCTTCAGGGAGAACTGGTGATCATGACAATACACCACAGTATGATTAAAATATTACTGAATTGAACGAACAGTATTTAGAACACCTGATAGCTTATACACTCTTCACTTTGTTTGAAATGTTGATTCTCATGCTGTTTTGAGAAGGCCATGAACAGTTAGCCAACGTTAACATACCTGACACACATCAGCTCTTCTTCGCCTCTGAAACGTGCTCCTTGTGCTGGTCAACAAATTCTCACTCCTGTGCATCTCCAGTTCTCTTCTGGCATGATCTAGTGTGTTCCAAACACAGTTAATAACCTCCGTAAAGCCGTCTTCAGATTCGCTGTTCCTGCTCATATCCCCGTTATCTCTCGCAACATCAACTCAATGCACCAGATAGATAGGCCTGCATCCTGCCAATATCACGTCTTGTCCTTTGCTACCACCTTGTGGTTTGATTTGACCGTACTGTGAATGTAACCACTATATCTTAAGCTCGTGACTGCATTTTCACGCCAGAGTTATTCCGACTGTAGCCATTAGCGAACATCATATTTCTGACCTCTATGTGCCTGTACTAATATTCATCACGTTCTGGAAGGACAAGAAATACCCAAAGAAGAAACCTCATTTAAAATATTTTCTGTAAGAAAAATATGTATTTGCATTTATTCTCATTGTGATTTTATTATTATTTACATTGACTTCAGCAATACTTCAGCAATAGTCCTTTAGTACATGAGAGCTATGAACAAAGCCTTATCTCCGCTACAGGAGTGAAGAAACTTTTATTCACAGGACTGACCCCTCCTTTCCACCGGCCGCGTCAGCAGCACGTTACTGCAGCAGCACGTCATACGCAGCTGATACATACCGCTGTAGTGAACAGAACCCTGTCCACTGCATCCGTCAGCAGCACGAGCTGTACGCGTCTCACGAGCAACATCTTGCCGCACATATGCGCCGGTTCTATTTTTTACCCGCTACGCGTAAGAGAAAGAGGAAGACATCTGGCTTGAAGATCAAGGTTGAAAAACAGTTGAAAACAGTTTCTCACAACCTTGTTTGATTGAGGTGTGGTGAAGCAGAGACAACTGCTGAACAATGGCACTCCACCACTGGGTTTTGTAGACCCCCACTGTAAACTTTTTCAAAACCGAAATACGCTCTGAGGGAGCAGCCCTCTGGATCTTTAAATGTCCTTCATATTTACATAAAACGGACAGAACATAAAACACAAACCTTTTGGAGCCATTTTGTAGTTTTTTTCTGCTTGTTGTTGTGTATACTGACGAAGTCACGCGTGATTTCGCTAATGAGTTCGTGCTCTTTCAATGACGGTTGCTTCCCTGCTGCTACACGTCTGATATGCACCCGGTGGAAACGTGCTGCTGACGCATCCGATGGAAAGGAGGGGAGAGCCTCTCCAAGGACAATCTGGTGGGAGCTCTGTGATAACGTTGCTTAGTGACTTTATCTGCCAGGAGGTGGACTTCTTCATTCTCTTTATAATGATGAAACAACTCTGTATGATTCAGTGACTGAATGCTTTAAGTCTAGCTTCATTCACTCCTTGCTGCAAGTAAACTTAAAGAAAACTTTATATCCCTTGTCTGTGGTTCTTCTCTTGTCTGAGGGTTTAAACTGCGTTTTGGTGTCGAAGAACAATTTCCCTGACATTCTTGGTCCTTCGAGAGCCGGATTCCAAAACCCGCCCGGAACCAGGGAGGATCTCTGTGAAACTGTAGTCCGTGCACGGACAGGTCTTGGACCTGTTTTGGAAAGTCCTCCGCCTCGTTGTTAGGTCAAAAAGGAGGCCAGTAGAGCAGAGTCATCCCTCCTGGTATCTGAGACGCCCTCAACAGAGAAGACAGCGACTTTTGAGTATAAAGATAAAAAAAAAAGTGGGGCTGAGTGACTGGGTCGCTGCATCAGACCAGAAAAAGGCTCATGAGTAACAGACTAGGGTGAACGGTCTATAAAGACGGTCCCGGCCAGGGTGAACAGCTTTAATAGTGGTCCCAAACCCGTTTTGGCAGGGTTCTTTAAAGAAATGTCTGTGTGAAATTAACGTTAAAGACAGACACGCGTGCGTGACTGGGTCACGAAAAAGCGCTTGTGACAGAGGTCACGATGAAGAAAACTTTAAATAAATAAATACATATACACATACATACTGTAACTTCGACCCTATTATTCAAAGAACTAAAAAAAAGCTGAACCAATGGCTGTTACGGGATCTCTCCCTCAGAGGCAGAACCCTACTGTCTAAGGCCGAAGGTTTATCACGGTTAACTTACCCAGCACTATTTCTATATGTGGACAAAAAACATATTACTGAGATTGACAAGCTACTCTTCAACTTCTTATGGAGAAATAGATCCCATTATGTGAAGAAATCTGTTCTAACAAACGACTATGGAAAAGGTGAATTAAACTTCATTGATTTCTGTACTCTTAATAATACTTTTAAAATAAATTGGTTAAGACATTTCTTTAAAAACCCTAACTCTATTTGGAATGTCATATTCTGTCAAAACTGGGTGGGTTAAGCTTTTTCTTGACATGAAATTACAACATTGACAAAGTCTCGATGAAAATGTCATCCTTTCACCGCAGGCCTTCCTTTCATGGTCTCTTATTTTCAAGCATAACTTTTCACCCCACAAATATTATATATGGAACAACAAAGACATCCTGTTTAAGCACAAATCTTTAATTATTGATTACTGGTTTAATAATATTATTTTTGTTGACCAATTATTTAACAGGAATGGTTGTCTCTACTCTTATAGTGAGTTTCTATAAAAAATACAAAATTCCTGTATCTCCTGGAGATTATGCCAAAGTCTTTGGAGCAATTTCCTCTGGAGTCTGCATGTTATTTAGAGCACAACCAAGATTGGACACACAACAACTAACCTGGTTATCACTGACTGACACTTCAGTTAAGATTTGTTTTTCATGTAACAATGGAAAGAACAATAAACTAATTAGATCCTTATTTAAAACAGATATTGTCACAGTCCCATATGTGGTTCCATACTGGAAAAAATCTGTGCAAAACATTGACTGGAAGAAGGTCTGGCTCTTACCCAGCTGATTAAAATTAGAGAAATATCATTTAAAATAATTCATAAATTTTACACAGCTAATGATTATATTGTTAGAAAATTTAAAAGAGATATTGATATAATGTGCACTTTTTGTTCTGTGAATATTGAAACAGTTACCCATCTGTTTTGGCACTGCCCCTTTGTCCAAAGTTTTTGGTCTGACATTTGTATTTTTATTGCTGAAAAAATAGAAAAAGATTTTCAATTACTGTGGAAGGATGTTCTTCTTGGCATTTATAACCTCAATAGAACTAAGACTATGCCTAATGAAACCTTTATTATTAATCTTATTATTCTGTTGGCAAAATATCACATTCATAAATGTAAGTTTACGCATTCCAAAACACGTTTTATTGTGTTTAACAACGAGGTTAAGCAATATATCAAGTCGATTAAACATTCTCTTAATCAAAAGGCAAAAAAAACTGTGATTATTTGTAAACACTTTGATATCTTTTTGTAAACTAGTACTTCCCCTGGCAAAATGTGATGATGTGAGTCTCATGTATGTTTGTTTTGTTTATGTTAAAAAATGTGCAATGTTGAGAAATGCGCAATTTGTTATTCTTATAATGAAGTTTAACATTCTTGTAAATTGTGCAATTGTTGATTAATAAAAAAAAAGAAGAATGAGAATAGGAATAATGGTGGTGAGTTTAGCGAGCTTCACCTCCTTCTATCAGGACGAAGGAAGGAGCAGTGACCGACTAGTTTTGTGGTGACAACCAGGTACAAAACACGCCGGCATTGTCGCGTAAAAACGAGGGAAAAGGCAGCGGTGAGACTCGGGAGATTCTGCCGTGACGTCATATGTGCGACTTTCCAGTTGTAGTCATTTTAATTACGAAATTTAAAAAATAAATAAATCCGAATCCACTTGACAGACCCGATCAAAACGTACACCACAATTTATCATTTAAATTGTGGTATAGCATATGTGTGATTCAGGGCGTAAGACAAAGCGGACCAGAAAATAACTTTTATCGCTTCATTGACTTCCATTCATTATTTGTTCGTTCAGGGGACCCATGGGCCGGCTGGAAGGGGAGGAGACTGTGGTTTCCCATTATGGGTAGGGTATTTGTGTCTTTATAACTCAATCAAAAATAAGTTGCTTTAAACAAACAAGAAACATTTGCAATAAAAAAAATCACTTCAAAAAACAAAATCCCCTTTTGAATTTTAGAAAAAAGTTTTTAAATGCAAACAATATTTGAGACACAAACATTTGCATTAAACACTTTAAAAAAAAAACAGTATTTTTTCGAATTGAAGTGCTTTTATTTTTGAATGAACTGAAAAAAGTTTTGAAGAGATTTGCTTTCCCATTGGTCAGGCATATTTGATTGACAACTGTCTACACCAACAAAGTCCATGGTCGCCAGCAGCATTAGAACACAAGGACATAGAGTTTGAACATCTGCATGCGCCAGAGGTGGAGTATTTGGTAAGTACTAAGTAGAAAAAAACAGTGTTAAAATGATTTACGTCATGTTACTAACCTACTCTGTTTGATATTTCGATTCATCATTTAGCTTGCTAACTTAGTTAGTGCTGTCTAATTTGTGTTTTGGTGTTAGATCTCGAAGCATTTGTCAGGCAGGCTAGCAGGGTGTGCTAACAGATAGCTGATAAGACGATGGCCTACAAACTGAATGAATCGTTTATTTCACTTAAGTACGAGGGCTTGAATGTTATGTTAGCAACACAGGTCAGCTAAGACTATCCCACACTCTCTCTCGTTTTCTCTGTGTGTGTGTGTGTGTGTGTGTGTCTGTCTGTCTGTCTTTTTAATGAAACGTATGAATTTAAATTAAAGCTGATAACTCTACATATTGTGAGATGAAGTTAGTTACATCATGTTCACATGAAAATATATTCAATATATATATATATAATCTATTCAGTACTCCTTCATTTAGGTGTCTGAAGACTGAGATTGACTGGAATGGTTCGAGCGATCACCATCATGCAGACTGAACCATTCCAGCTGATCCGGGTCACATTCAGATGAAGATGTTTCCTTCTGCCACATTCAGGAGAATCTTTATCTGATGCTGTTGGACTCAGAGACTGTGGAAGGATTGTTAATAGTCCTGGAACTTTACAATTACAATTACAATAATAATTCTGGGCATATCTTTGACACCATCATGTCCTGGATGCCACATCGGTTATTGTATGGGTCTATCTGAAGAAAAATAATTAAGTTACCAAAAAAAAGTTAGCACATCTTCATTCATTACTGCTGCTAAACACAATAGTATCCAACGTTTGTCTCACTAGTGAGCTTCAGAATGTCACATGTAACAACTTCGGATGTACTAGTGCGCATCTGCACATCATCTCCCTAATGGGATGTAGTCATACACTAGTAGCGTGTAATTGCATACTAGTGGTGTGCTAGTTGCGAACAGGTGATGCGCAGATGTGTACTAGTACAGCCAAAGCCGTGAAGCTGACTAGTGAGACAAACTTGTCCACTAGTACCACTAGTGGACATTTTGGTTTTCACTAGTGCTACTAGTGAGCCTCCTTGCTGCCACTACAAGTACTCGTAAGGGAAAACCCACTCCACTAGTACTACTCGTATACATTTTGTCTTACTAGTAGCACTAGTGAGGTCAAAAATGCCTTACTAGTGCTACTAGTGGACATTTTGGCGATACTAGTAGGGTTCAGGAGGCTACTAGTGTGTGACACATGCCTGCTAGTAAGGTCTAGTAATGTCACTAGTGCATTACAGCAGTTTACTAGTAAGGTTTGATTGCATACTAGTAGGCCAAATGTGGCACTAGTAGGGAAAAAATGTTACAAGTTGTCATGAAATGAGGTTATAGTGGACTCTAAGTCAAGCACAGGGTACAGACCAGGGACAAAAGAGACGGTTAAATTATTTAATTTTGGATTAGAGATCTTTACATTCAGCAGTTAAAGTTCGTAAACAGCTCTGTGGGTTTTCTCAGCTAGGAGCGAGGTCAGAGCGGAGAGGAACTGGGACTGTGCAGAAGATGAACAGGTTAGTAACCATTCGGGGTGATGCAGGTGTGGATTATTACTGAGAGAGGTAATCTTACTGTTCTTGAAGGCGAGGGCTAGCGTCGGGAGGTGGACCCAGAGACCCGAGACTGAGGCTGGCGTGTGAGTGTGCGTTGGAGGGCAGACAGATCGGCACAGACCAGAGAGAGCTGGGAGCGCAGGAGGGCAGGAGGAGACTGAGAACAGGTGCAGACTTGATCCGGGGGGGAGCGGACGGCAGCGTTGCGGTCTGGAAACCGCCAGCGGAAACCCAGCTGAAGGCAGTGCTGGTCAGGAAGGAATCCGAGCAGGAAGATCTGGTTCGAGGAAACAGGTAAGGTTAGTCCAGGATTAGAGTAATTCGAGTAATCACAAATGTTATCTAAATCGACCTACAGTGGGGCAAAAAAGTATTTAGTCAGCCACCAATTGTGTAAGTTCTCCCACTTAAAAAGATCAGAGAGGCCTGTAATTTTCATCATAGGTATACCTCAACTATGAGAGACAAAATGAGGAAAAAAAATCCAGAAAATCACATTGTCTGATTTTTAAAGAATTTATTTGCAAATTATGGTGGAAAATAAGTATTTGGTCACCTACAAACAAGTAAGATTTCTGGCTTTCACAGACCTGTAACTTCTTTAAGAGGCTCCTCGGTCCTCCACTCGTTACCTGTATTAATGGCACCTGTGTGAACTCGTTATCAGTATAAAAGACACCTGTCCACAACCTCAAACAGTCACGCTCCAAACTCCACTATGGCCAAGACCAAAGAGCTGTCAAAGGACACCAGAAACAAAATTGTAGACCTTCACCAGGCTGGGAAGACTGAATCTGCAATAGGTAAGCAGCTTGGTGTGAAGAAATCAACTGTGGGAGCAATTATTAGAAAATGGAAGACATACAAGACCACTGATAATCTCCCTCGATCTGGGGCTCCACGCAAGATCTCACCCCGTGGGGTCAAAATGATCACAAGAACGGTGAGCAAAAATCCCAGAACCACACGGAGGGACCTAGTGAATGACCTGCAGAGAGCTGGGACCAAAGTAACAAAGGCTACCATCAGTAACACACTACGCCGCCAGGGACTCAAATCCTGCAGTGCCAGACGTGTCCCCCTGCTGAAGCCAGGACACGTCCAGGCCCGTCTGCGGTTTGCTAGAGAGCATTTGGATGATCCAGAAGAGGATTGGGAGAACATCATATGGTCAGATGAAACCAAAATAGAACTTTTTGGTAGAAACTCAACTTGTCGTGTTTGGAGGGGAAAGAATGCTGAGTTGGATCCAAAGAACACCATACCTACTGTAAAGCATGGGGGTGGAAACATCATGCTTTGGGGCTGTTTTTCTGCAAGGGGACCAGGACGACTGATCCGTGTAAAGGAAAGAATGAATGGGGCCATGTATCGTAAGATTTTGAGTGAAAACCTCCTTCCATCAGCAAGGGCATTGAAAATGAGACGTGGCTGGGTCTTTCAGCATGACAATGATCCCAAACACACCGCCCGGGCAACGAAGGAGTGGCTTCGTAAGAAGCATTTCAAGGTCCTGGAGTGGCCTAGCCAGTCTCCAGATCTCAACCCCATAGAAAATCTCTGGAGGGAGTTGAAAGTCCGTGTTGCCCAGTGTCAGCCCCAAAACATCACTGCTCTAGAGGAGATCTGCATGGAGGAATGGGCCAAAATACCAGCAACAGTGTGTGAAAACCTTGTGAAGACTTACAGAAAACGTTTGACCTATGTCATTGCCAACAAAGGCTATATAACAAAGTATTGAGATTAACTTTTGTTATTGACCAAATACTTATTTTCCACCATAATTTGCAAATAAATTCTTTAAAAATCAGACAATGTGATTTTCTGGATTTTTTTTCCTCATTTTGTCTCTCATAGTTGAGGTATACCTATGATGAAAATTACAGGCCTCTCTGATCTTTTTAAGTGGGAGAACTTACACAATTGGTGGCTGACTAAATACTTTTTTGCCCCACTGTATACCACTCTATACAGAGAAATCATCTGGCGTCTGCTCCTTGCTGTCACTCTCCTTTTATGTCCCGCGCTGCTGATGACAGATTGCTCCCAGCTGATCCGCACCTGATCGCCATGCCTTGAAAGACAGGTAAGGAAACAGGACACACCCACACGCACACAGACCCAGATACCTGACACAAGTAGGACACAGTCATTATACTAGTGCACCCTAGCCGTAATACTAGTGTGGCAGTTTGTCTTACTAGTGTATGACAAAGTAAAGTTGGATATCACTGATATCACGGATATCACAGATATGTAATAAATGCTCAAACGGCTTTCCATTAATGACTGCATCAAGCAACAATGGATGTGCTTTACCTCCTGTGAATGAAAGAATGACTGCATTAGGCAACAACAGACGTGCGTTACCTCTGTGAATGAATGACTGCATCAAGCTACGTGGAGCACGCTGCTGTTTGTTTTGGCTCTGTCTTTCAATTAGATTTTATTATTATCCACTCTTTTTGTGGGTTCGCCCTGTGTCATGTGCCTGGAGAAAGGACATCTCTCAGGTCCTACAACTGCTGAATTGTTTGCGTGTGGCGGGACAAGCAAGAGTGTGATCTGCCCCATTTTAAATAGACATCGGGCAGGAGGTTTTTTTTTGTTTTGTTATTTGGGTTTCTTGTTTGTTTGTCTTCATTTTATGTTGTGTTTGTTTTTTTCAGGTTGAACAGCAGGTGGTGAAGGGTTCTCCTGTGTGGCTCCTTTTTGCTGGTGGTGCTGGGTTTCCTTTCACATTGGAGCATATGTTCATGAGTTGGGGTGATATTATTTCTATTCTTGTTTGTTCTGCAGTGTTTTGTTTTGTGAGCCATTTTCTCTCCCCTTTTGGTTAACTTCACTTTACTGCCGCAACCTTTAAATTTATTGATATTATTATTATTTAAATTCATTTTATGGATTGAATTAGTTCTGCTTTTCTTAACGTTTTGCTAAATTGGTTTCTTTGATTAAAGTTTGGGTTAATTAGTTAACCCTTTTTTTCAGCTAGGCATTTTTGAGAACCTCCCCCACTTTTAGGATTTATTTTAAATAAACTAATAAATTAATATTTATTATTGGGAACCACATCTCTGCCTCATGAAATGAAATGAAATGAAATGAAAATACTTTATTACTTTATTTATCCCAGAAGGGAAATTCAAGGATTATTCCAAGGATTATTGATCATTAGTACTATTTACCTATGTGCCTGGTGTTCAACCATATTGGCTGAGCTGTCCAAGGTGGCATTGTTTTATTTTTTTCTTTTCTAGACATATTGCCCCATTCTGCTACAGTCACCCTGGTGAGCCACATGTCCTCCACCAAATGACCCACGCCGGCCTCAGACACAATAGCAAAGTGTTTGTCTGCCTCCTGCATATGTTCTAAAACGATCCCCAAGAGTGCGGTGTTCTGTTTTCTTTTACCCAGACAAAAATTGAGACAGTAAAACATTATGGGTAAAGAAACACAGCCCAGGGAAATACATTTGAAGGTCACACCCTTAAAACTTTAAAGTCACCGGTACTTGCCCGATGCTGAGACCCGGAGGGGGTACATGGAATGATTTGAAGATTGCGTTGTGAAACAAACTGGGCTCGTTGGAGGGACAATTCTGTGACATTACTTCACGTGCTCACCACAAGGCCACTCAGTGGGTACCATTATGTAGGTAAGCGTGTGACTGACATCACTTTACTGGACCAATCAGTCCATAGGTGGGCGTGTTGAGTCACTTCAGTGTGCTTCGGACCGAGGCAAAAGTGGTCTGAAAAATGGGGTCGGGCCCGTACCATTCCGAACTGATCCTATTGCAAAAGTCCCAATATATTCACTCTTTTACTATTCAAAAAACTTTCATCATAGGAGAGATGACCATAGCACCTCAACATGAATTGATATTGGATGTTAAAGAAACCATGCTAGAGTTGTCTTTCAAAGTTTTATGAAATATTTTGTTTATACAAATACACAACTAAACTCTACCTATAGTAAGACTAAATATCCAATATGTAAATATCCTGGGGGGGTGGCCTGGTCAGGTTGGGGCCATCGCCCGCCCTCGGTTGAGGGTGGGGTGTGTGGTCACCTTCAGGTATGGGGTGGGCTGCTGGGGGTTGAACTAGTGGATGGGGGCCCCTAGTGAACTGGGCTACTCCTGGGGTCTGGATGGGTCAGGGATGTCTGGTCCTGGGTTGACGGCTGGGGGATTGTGGCTCTCACTGCACTGGGCTCTGTCGATCTCTGCCTGCTGTGGTGGCTGCGTCCTTGTTGGTGTGGCTGGGGGCGACCTTGGAGACCCGAGGATCTTGTGCTTGCTCCCTGGTCCCGATCCGGTCGGTGGGAGCTGGGGTTCAATGGGGGACCAGCCAGGGACCTGGCCCCTCAATAGCGTAGGGGGCCCCTGCTGCTCTCAGCACCCAGACAGTAACATACAGCACTAGAGACTGAGGGGCCAGGACTTGGGGCGGGGGGAGTGCGTGAGGGGGTGTCTCCTTCACGACCACATGCTCCTGCCTCGGCCTTGGTCCTCAATATAGACATGTAGGGACAGGGGGAACAGTCCTGATGGCTGGACATTCTGCAGTGGGATGTCCACCACCAGAACTGTCCTCCCCCTTTTTAATGCAGTAGTATCACATACATCATTTCGCACCATCACAGCATGCACATATCCAAGCAATTGCAAACACACTGATGGTTCATGCCAAATGGGTGGGGGCGGGGCTGCTTGGGGTCCCAGCGCCATGGCCTCCGCGGCGCGTTCCACGCCGGCTGGATGTGGCTGTGGGGTGGGTGCTGTCTCCGTGTGCTCTGTAGGTTGCTGCTGGCTGCCCCGAGATGGGTGTGGCTCACCTTAGTTTGTCTAGGGACGTATGGGGACCCAGCTGCTGCTGTGATGCTGTGGGCTCCTGGCCGGCGGCTTGGGGTTCCGGAAGGTCCGGCCTCTCTATGGCCCTGGGGGTTAGTCTGTGGGCGGATGGGGCCCCCTGATCTGTTTTCTCTCCTGGCCTGCCTCTCAGGGGGACTGCGCCAGCCGCCTTACTCCTTTCGACTTACTGGGAGGGGGGTGTGTGTGCTGGGGGGTGGATGCGGACTCTCCGGTGTGGATGGGTGCCCAATTGGGGGGGTGCTGAGCCCCAGGCCTGGGCTGCCAGCCCCCCGTCTGGCCCTATGCAGGGAAGCGGGGGCGGCGTGTTGGCCGGTGCCCTCCTGGGGCGTCCTCCTGCTGGGGGTAGGGGCCACTCCGCTCTCCTGGGCCTTCTCTCTGCATAGGACCTGTGGCTAACTTCTGTTCCTGCCTGTGGTCGCTGGTCCACTTGGGGCTGCTGTGCTCCCTGGCGCCTGGATCCGAAGCACTCTTCTGTGCAGTCATTCCACATGATAAATACACCAAAGATAAACACATCACGCATGCTCACATACAAACACTAGTATGTGTATATTTACAAATAAACATGGACACGCAAATGGGCACGATAGACACACTGGTACACAGGGACTGAAAACTACACACACTGATACATGCAGTGATGTTAATAGTATAATTCTTATCAAGCTAATATGATAACATTTAATAGCCTCCTACAGAAGCAAAATTATTCTTAATGTGTAAAGCTAAAATTAAATGTGCTGTATTTCTCTTTTTCTGACCAGATCGGGTTCCATCTGTTGGAATGACAGGTCAGCAAAGGTCACCCGAAGAAACAGGAGAAAATTTACTTGCTTACTAGGTTTTTCTCATATCATATGGAACTGTTACATCCCCACTGGCAGCTGCACCACTTCTCTACTCAGTCACTCCTGATGGCTCAGCTCATCTTTCATTTTGAAAAGATTTTTCAGTATTGTCGTGACTTCATTTAAGACATCTTCATGACTAGCAGCCACAATTATATCATCCACCCACACCAGTAAGATCACTCTATCACGTTCTGACTGAATGTATAGATACAGTTGTCTGTTGCACTTTGAACAAAACCATTCTTGGCCAGAGAATCATGGAACATTCGATTCCAATTTCTTCCAGATTGTTTTAATCCATAAATTGATTTGTTCAATTTCCAGACCATCTTTCCTTCTCCCTCTGGACCTTCATGAAAACCTTGGGGTTGTTCCATGTACACCTCACAATCTATAGGTGCGTGTAAATACACCGCCTTAACGTTAGGGATGGGACGAAATATCGTTTGGCGAAATATCGCGATACAAAACGTGACGAAACGCATCGAGTTTGAAAAAAATGGATCGCGAAATAAAGACTAGACTCATCACCGATGTCCAGACCAGGTGGAATAGCACGTACGACATGCTAGCGCGCTACCTGGAGCAACAAGCAGCTGTCTCAGCAGCACTGAGCTGCCCAGAAATCCGAAGGAATGTGAGAGAAATCGACACTCTGGATAACACTGATATATCAGATTTAAAAGACATAGTGAAACTGCTTGAAGGAAAACTTACCCCCCTCCCCGGATACAGTCTGAGATTTAAAAAATAACATGAAAATGGGAGTGACTGGCAGACTAACAAGGCGCGGCATTCTGTGCTGTGACTGAAATGTCACTCTGACTGACACACACGCCAGAGAGGGACAGGTGAAATGGAGGAATATTTGGATGAGAGGAGCAGCTCTGATCTGTATCGTTTCGAGCCGATAGTTCGCCCTTCAGCGGATTGGCGGCATAGAATGAGGCTCTTCTCTACTAGTACACTGTTAGCCAACGCTATTAGCTCCAGTTACAAAGTGTGACTCTGCAAACAGGTGCAGCTGCGCGCGCGCGACCGTACTACCGTTTGAAATCGATGGTTCATACTGCAGCAGCTTCAACGTCTTAGAATGGGACCTGTCCCTTTGTAGTATATTGTTGTTGATTAAAGCAAAAGCTAAATTTTGATTAGCTCGTGTAATATCTGTGACTCAGCCTCATCAGGCTGCGAGTGCGACCGCTGCACATTATTTTCTGCACAAAAGCATGTTTCAGAGAGGTGTCCAATCATAGTAACTCAGCATGAAGAGAAAACTCTTCAGTAATGTGCTAAAAACATGAAAAGCGCTATCCTGTTAGGCCTTGTGTTTCCGTGTGTGCAACTGAAACAAAAATAAACAAGTTGTTATTATGTAGTAATATTTTTTTCTTTTTTTTTTCTTTTTTGATATCGTATCGTGACATATCGTTTCGTGACTCTGACATATCGAGGTGCATCGTATCGTGAGTTTAAGTGTATCGTCCCATCCCTACTTAACGTCCATCTGATGTGGTCTGAGATTATACTGTGCTGCTAACTACATCAGTACACGTAATGATATCAGATTAGCTGTAGGTGAAAAAGTTTCAGAGTAATCGACTCCCTGAACCTGTGTGTAACCCTTAGCTTCATATCTCTCCTTATGTGTCTCATTTCCTTTTCCATACTCTTTTAGAGCAAAAACCTATCTTCCTCCAACTATTTGTTTACCACCTGGTAATGGAACAAGAAAAAATGTATCACTGTCCCTCAATGCAGTCATCTCATCTGACATTGCTTATTGCCACTTTTGTCAGATGAGATGACTGCTTTGTGCCCCGCGTTATGCATCACATTATGCATAATGGCTTCCCAAAACTCGCTCCTCTTTCATGGATTATCATTATGAGCACATGAAGTTTCATCACCGCACACAGATGAGAACAACTTGTACGTCCTTTAGAGGTGTAATATTTACTCTCATGGGGCGCGCGGTTGTTGTCTCACCCCTCCTGTCAAAAGATGCAATTGACGATTTTAGTCGTCAATGGCGGTGAACGGTTGTATTTGAAAAGACAACTAAAGTCGTCAATGGTGGTGAATCAGTTAAAAGCATTGGTTTCAACACCTTTGAGCCTCTAGTGTCTTCCTGCACTTTGGGTCCTGCTTAAAACCGCTGCAAAACATGACAGAACACTCCGACCAAACCTTAGACCCAGCAGGGGTTGCTCATTCTCTCCTCCTCCAGCCTGAGGTAGGCCAGTGGGAGAGTGAGCTTATGGCAGAAAGGTTAGAGAGAGTTCTGAGCTCAGCAAATCTTTCTAGTGACTTGGATTACATAATCTCTGCACTGGGGATCGCGAAGGACATGCTGTGTAAGAATCATCACCTGTTATACATCCCTAAATTCCTTCACCTAGTGATGGGAAGCCCGCTCTTTTGGCTCGGCTTACTGAAAAGAGCCAGCTCTTTTGGCTCCCAAATGGCTCCTCAGGTTCTTTTGTTGCTTTATTCAATTTATTAGCAACAACAATATAAAATTATGCACAAAATGAATTACTAATGTAAATGTGTTATGTATGTTTAATATATAAATATTGTTGTAGCGTTATTGTACTCACCATAAATTTCAAACGTTCCTTGAATGCATCACAGGTGTGTGATTAATGCTGCTGCGTATACAGCCCAGCTTCTGTCCCCCGTTGCAGGAGAGGAGAGCTGAGCAGCCGGTCTGAGCAACTTGGGTCTTTAATTTGCAATAAATATAGGTGACAACGATGCATGAAGACAAAAAAGGGAGAGCGAGAGGAAATTGGTTCACAAAAACATGGAACATGAAACAATGCCCCGTATTCTGTTTTTCATCTCTAAATAAGAAAAACAAAGTGTTAGCCTGAGAGGTTTATGTTGTTTGTTTATGTGTTGAGCAACATGTTCATATTCTCAATAATGCAGAGTCATATTATTTACACAGTTGTAGTTTATTTGCCAATGCTTTTCTTTTTGTATGACAAATAAACAGAATATTGCAAGAGGACTGACATTTACTAGTTGGATGTAAAGGGCAGCAACATTCCTGTGAAAAGAGGTAAAATTATGAATCACCTAAAATCATCACATTCAAATATAATTTTCCTGCAAGAGACACATTTAAAAATAATTCTCATACTCGACTGAAAGCAAGGTGGATAAAAGATGTATATCACTCGTCCTTCTCCGCAAAAGCAAGGGGTGCAGCCATCTTAATAAAGAAAGGGGTACCCTTCATCCATAATTCCACAATAGCCGACAAAGACGGTCGTTATGTTATTGTTTCAGGGGAATTATACAATACATCGTTAACTCTTGTTAACTTATATGCACCTAATATAGATAATCCTGTCAGGTCTTGGGGTTATCGTTGTTTATTTACTTTATTCTGTAGCGTTGGGTTTTCTAGTTATCTGGTATTTTGTTTTCTCTCCCTGTCATCTGGGTTTTAGGTTTAAGTATAGCTGTTGTTCAGTTATCCTCCTGTGTCTTAGTTTTGTTATGTTTTAGTTTCCTAGTCATACATTCCGGTTTTGGTTTTATTTTGATACCGTTTGTATTTCCTGTCTGCCCGTGGGTGTCAGGATCTGTGTGTTCTGTGTATAGTTTTGTTGTTTTCTTTCTCCCGGCCCTCCAGTAGTTATCCCTTGTAGTCTTGTGTATTTTCTGGTTATTGTATTTACATGCTGTGCTCCCGGTTCTCCTTGTGTCTCAGCTGTTGCTCGTTTCCCTCTCCCTCTCTTCTCCAGGTGTTTTTCATTCGTGTTGATTGCTTTCCTTTGTGTGGTGTCAGTATAAAAGGGGTGTGTCAGTTATGTTTGAGTTGTCAGAGTGTCGTCTTCCATGCTGTGTGTTTCTCCTCTTGTGTCCTCTGTAGATGTAAGTGTTTGCTGCCTTGTCAGCCCTTTGATTTATTATTATTAAAAATATTAATTTGGAGTTTTTGAGTCTCCTGTGCCTCCCTGCATCTTGGGTCCTGCCCCGAGCCCTCACAGCCCGTGACAGTGGGATGTCTGAGGTTCCTTGATTATGTTTCGTCACTTCCTGTGTTCATCCTCTTTGCTCCCCAGGTGTGTCTTGTTATTGATTAGCTCCTCTGTTTCATTCACTCCCAGTGTTCCCAGGTGTTATGTGTTTGTAATCAGTTTGGTGTTTGTATTTAAACCTCTTGTGCCTGTTAATCAGTGTTGGGTTGTTGTCGCTAAACCTTGTAGTCCCCAATGTCAATCTGTCTTGTCCCGACTCCTAGAGCATTCCTCCAGGTTCCTTGGTGCCTCTGCGTCCGTCAGCCAAATCCTGCATTTTTTAAAAAGGTTTTCAGTTCAATCCCTAATTTATCACAAACTAAGTTAATAATAGGGGGCTATTTTAATACAATTTTAGATCATTATCTTGATAGATCCTCCACTCGTAGACTCTCCAAAAATAACTCAAGTATACTTTTGAATTCATAACTCAAAATTTTTAACTTAATAGACTTGTGGCGTCAAGCCAACCCATCAGGTAGAGATTATTCCTTCTTTTCTCCAGTTCATAATTCTTACAGTAGAATTGATTACTTTCTTGTTGATGCCCAATTAGTGCCATTCGCAACAGATATAAAATATCATGTTATGTCAATTTCAGACCATAGCCCACTAACGTTTAAGCTACACTTGGAAGAGATAGACCCACCTAACAGAATGTGGAAACTAAATCCTCAATTATTAACAAAGAAAGATGTTTGTGAATTTGTAGAGGCTCAAATAAAGTTATATTTTGAGCTAAAAGATATTCCAGACATTGCCTCATGCACCTTGTGGCAGGCCTTTAAAGCCTAATTTTAAAGGATGTGTAATTTCATAAGAAGAAGCCAGAAAGAAAGAGACAGCTCATTGTGAACAACTTCAAGAACAGATACAGCAACTAGACCAAAAAAATGCATTAAACCCTACATCAGAGCTACATAAGAAAATAACCAATCTAAAGTACCAGCTAAATCAAATCCTCTCTAAGAAAATCACAACAGCCTTTTTATTTACCAAACAAAAATACTTTGAATTCGGGGAAAAAACACATAAATTATTATCTCATCAACTTAGAAAAATTGAAGCAGATCAAATTATTCATAAAATTGGAGATGACAAAGGAAATATACTGACTAAACCAACTATTACTGTTCTCCATAAGAAGGGTAAGGACGAGTTAAATGTGGGCTCATATCGTCCAATTTCTCTTTTAAATATAGATGGTAAACTCAATGCAAAAATTCTTGCCAATAGATTAAATCCTCTGATGACTACATTGGTGCATAGCGATCAAACTGGCTTCATAGCAAGTAGAGGTTCAACAGCTAATCTACGCCGTTTATTTGATGTTCTATATACGGACAGGAAAACACATAATGATATGGGGTCTCATTTATAAAACATTGCGTAGAAACCCTACTAAAAGTGTATGTACGACCAAAACAAAAAGTTTGCTTACGCTAAAAAAAATTTCTGATTTATAAAACCATGCGTATGCACAGTTGTTAGCAACTTCCCCTTTATAAATCACACTCTTCCTGGAAGTGTGCGTACGTGAATTTGGCTCATGTTCCGCCCTGAACATGCCCAAACCGGGCCATATAAGGTCAATGCAAAGCAGGACATGAATATTGATACATATGAGGAAGACAGGAAATATTGCAACTAAACAAAAAAACAAGAAGATAAACTTCACAGCGGTGTCACAAATAAAAGTAAAAACTACGAGTGGCAGCGTCTGCAATGCACCTGTCAGTGCAGCTGACAGGACGGTGTACGGTCTTGTGTCAGAGAAGGAGGGCGACACCGACCTGACAGAAACAACAAATAAAGCCGGTAAAACACCTTTTGTAATATGTGGCTACATTAACAAATTTTAACTAATATGCCGTGTCTTTTCAGCATTTGCACATAGGCGAGGATGAGGTTGTCAGACTGTCCCCAGCACCAGTGCTGCCGGTGACCGCGGCGCAGCCAACAATGGTCGGGTTCTGACTGAAGCTGTGATACAGACACAGAGAGACACGATCAGCACTATTAATTCTGTGACCAATCAATTAAAAGAAATAAAGAGTGTGTTTTGCGACATGATGACAGCCGTTGGTGCCTTAAATGATACATTAAAAAACATTAAATGAACCTTGTCGTTGTCATCTCAAACGAAGCATGAAGGCTTCCTGTCAAGGAGGCGATTAATTTTATGTATTTCTCTTAGTATTAAAAAATGTTTTTAGGAGAGGTACAGCTCACTACAAGCTATATAGATATATAGATATCATTGCTGTTCTGAATGTTTATAATAACATGAATCTATAATTAATGTTTGGTGTGAGGTGAAATGACTTGTGTGAGAGGAGTAACATGTAGTCTGACTGCAGTTCACCACCTCACCAACTGCGTCGTTGATTCCACTCGTCTCCAAAATGTCCGTACGCACAGGTCAGAGTTGGCGTACAGGTGCGCACATTTCTAAGTCAAGTTTGTTTTTTATAAATCACAACTTTTGCTTTGAAAGTGGTGTACGCCAGTTTCAAGCTCCATTTTGTGCGTACGCAACGTTTATAAATGAGACCCCTGGTCATTTTGAGGTTGGAGAGCAGGTGGGCGGTGGTGAGGGCTGATGGGAGTTTAGACAGGGCAATAAGGTGACAAGACTTAGAGAAACGATCTATGATGGAGAGGATGACAGACTTTCCATGGGACACAGGGAGACCAGTGACGAAATCCAGCGCTATGTGGGACCAGGGTCTGGACGGAACTGTGAGGGGTTAGAGGAGGCCGGCCGAAGGACGGTGCGTGGTCTTACTGCGGGCACAGGTGGGACAAGCCGCCATGAATTCTGCCACGTCCCGGTTCAGTGTCGGCCACCAGAAGTAGCGACGGAGGAGCCCGATGGTGTGGTTCTCAGAGAACTGGGACGAGTGCCCCCACTGGATGGTTCTGGAACGGGCTATCGTGGGGACGTACAGGCGTCTCGCTGGACCTCCACCTGGATCAGGTTCCGTGTGCTGCGCCTCACGAATGGCAGACTCCAGATCCCAGGAGATGGCTCCGACGAAGCATGAAGGCGAAAGGATGGGGAGTCGGATGGAGGAGCCGGCTCCTGCTGATAGAGCCGAGACAGAGCATCCGGCTTAGTGTTCTTATTACCAAGGCGATAAGAGATGTTGAGGTTAAAACGTGAGAAGAAGAGGGACCAGCGGAACTGTCGGGGATTTAGTCTCTTCGCCGCTTGGAGGTATGCAAGGTTCTTATGATCCGTCCATACGATTACTGGGAGCTCCGTCCCCTCCAGCCAGTGACGCCACTCCTCGAGCGCCAACTTGATGGCAAGCAACTCTCGATCCCCCACATCGTAGTGCTGCTCCGTAGGGGTGAAACGCCGGGAGTAGAAGGCGCAGGGGTGGAGTTTAAGGTCCTGAGTGGACCGCTGGGACAGGACAGCTCCCACCCCGATGTCAGACGCATCCACCTCCAGCACGAACTGAGCTGAGGGATCTGGGTGGATGAGGATGGGAGCTTGTATGAAAAGTTCTTTGAGGTGTTTGAAGGCCTGTTCTGCTTCAGGGGTCCATCTGAAAGGCTGCTTAACAGACGTCAAAGCGGTGAGGGGGCGGCGACAGTGCTGAAACCACGGATGAAGCACCTGTAGAAATTAGCAAACCCCAGAAAACGTTGGAGTTGTTTCCTGGAGTCCGGGACCGGCCAGTCCTCCACGGCCTTGGTCTTGGCCGGATCTGGTCTGATCTGTCCACCCTCTAGAATGAAACCCAGGAATGTTACTGATTGTGCGTGAAACTCACATTTTTCTGCCTTCACATATAGCCGGTTCTCCAGGAGGCACTGCAGGACGAGTCGGACATGATGCTGATGTTCCACTGGGTCTGAGGAATAAATAAGAATGTAATCCAGGTAAACAAATACAATAGTGATAGTGGTGATAATGCTGCCATCTAGTGCGTTAACACAGATGGGCGGGTCCAGGCGGTGATTAGGGAACTACATTTACATTTACTCACTAGGTTAGGGTGAATAAGATTTTGCTCTGAGCCGGAATCAATGAGAGCTAAGACTTGGTGCAGGTTCTGGTTTTCAATACTTAAAGAAATGGGAACGCTGAGACGAAGGTTATTCTTGGATCGGCCCGTCAGAACCCAGCTTTACTGACGGGCCCGGTCTTTTGGCCGAACAGGGCAGGAGCTAATAAAATGTTTGGGTGAGCCGCAATACAAACACACGCCCTCTGACCTACGGCGTTGTCATTCTTCCGGGGTCAAATGGGCTCGCCCAACCTGCATTGGCTCAGGCTCCTCTTCTGGGGAAAGGGGCGGAGACACTCTCTGAGGGGAGATGCTGGGATTAGCCTGGGAAGCAGAGAGCTGAGACCGGAAACTGCGCTTCCCCCTGGCTCGGTTATCAAGTCTGATGGCTAATTCGATGAGTTTATTAAGATCCTGGGGCTCATCTCGACTTGCTAGGTCGCTCTGTACCTGTTCAGATAGCGCATTCAAAAAGACTCCCCGGAGCGCTGTGTCACCCCAGCCTGCCTCCACCGCCAGGGTGCGGAACTCGATGGCGAATTCGGCGACCGGCGACTGCTGTCCTTGCCGAACCCGGAGTATCTTCCGCACAGCCTTGTCCTTTCTGCTGACAGGGGAAAAAGTGAGTTTAAAGGCAGTTAGGAACTCAGAAAAAGAGGTTAGCGCTATGGCATTAACACTGATATAGGCATTGGCCTATCTGAGGGCTTTATCTCTTAGAAGAGAAATCATAAAAGAGATCTTATTGGCGTCATGTCTGAAAGCCTGGGGAGAGCGGCTAAACACAAGCTCACAATGTAACAGGAATCCGTTTGTCTTACTCAGGTCTCCAGTGAAAGGCTCCAGGTTGGGTGACGTCATCTCCTGGAATGCGGAGGAGGAAGTGGTGGTGATTTGAGCTGCTGCTACCGTGTTGGTAGTGGGTGGTGATAAGGCCGCTACCTGGGTGCCCAACTTGTTGGGTCAGCTGGCTCATGGTCTCCACGAGGGTGGCCTGTTGCTGGGACACCCCCTGTAATAGGGTCTCATGTTGCCCTAGGAGAATGCCTTGACGGGAGAGAGCGGTCTGCCACTGTGCTGTAGAGTCCGATTGGCCAGATGATTCTGTCATGATGTGAGGTTGCAGTGGACTCTAAGTCCAGCACAGGGTACAGACCAGGGACAAGAGAGAAGGTTAAACGGTTTAATCTTGGATTAGAGTTCTTTACATTCAGCAATTCAAAGTTCATAAACAGGTCTGTGGGTTTTCTCAGGACACCGGCAGGAGATTCCAACTAGGAGCGACATCAGAGCGGAGAGGAACTGGGACTGCGCAGAAGATGAACAGGTTAGTAACCATTCAGAGTGATGCAGAGGTGGATTATTATTGCGAGAGGTAATCTTACTGTTCTTGAAGGCAAGGGCTGGCTTCGGGAGGAGGACCCGGTGATCCGGGACTGCGGCTGGCGTGTGAGTGTGCGTTGGAGGGCGGACAGATTGGCACAGACCAGAGAGAGCTGGGAGCACAGGCGGGGCAGGAGGAGACTGAGAACAGGCGCAGACTTAATCCTTTTTTTCTTGTCCTAAAGTCACTACCTACTGGTCTGATGTGTTTTGTATAATGTTGCAAGTTTTTAATATTATACTGACACCAGAACCTCTGATGAGTCTCGATTTCTGCTGCGACATTCGGATGGTAGGGTCAGAATTTGGCGTCAACAACATGAAAGCATGGATCCATCCTGCCTTGTATCAACGGTTCAGGCTGGTGGTGGTGGTGGTGTAATGGTGTGGGAAATATTTTCTTGGCACTCTTTGGGCCCCTTGGTACCAATTGAGCATCGTTACAACGCCACAGCCTACCCGAGTATTGTTGCTGACCATGTCCATCCCTTTATGACCACAATGTACCCAACTTCTGATGGCTACTTTCAGCAGGATAATGCGCCATGTCATAAAGCTGGAATCATCTCGGATTGGTTTCTTGAACATGACAATGAGTTCACTGTACATATGGCCTCCACAGTCACCAGATCTCAATCCAATAGACCATCTTTGGGATGTGGTGGAACGGGAGATTCGCATCATGGATGTTCAGCCGACAAATCTGCGCCAACTGTGTGATGCCATCATGTCAATATGGACCAAACTCTCTGAGGAATGCTTCCAGCATCTTGTTGAATCTATGCCACGAAGAATTGAGGCAGTTCTGAAGGCAAAAGGGGGTCCAACCCGTTACTAGCATGGTGTACCTAATAAAGTGGCCGGTGAGTATATATATATATATATATATATATATATGTTCATGCAAAATACTTGAGCTTGTCATATCTCTGTCAAAAAATGTATAATGAAAAGTGCTCAATAAAAATTTTCTAACATAAAAACAAAAAATCAAAAATGACTTTTTCACTGCTTTTTACCTAAATTGCTCTTAGATGGAAATTGGGAAACAGCAAACAACGCTGCGTCCTAATGCGTATCTCTTCTGTAGGGTTTTTTCACGGCGTGTCATCACTGCGTCATCAAACCGGAAGTCGCCATATTGGAGATACTGGAGGTAAACAAAGCACACGGACTCAATCAGATTCCAACAGGGAACGAAAGGAAATGGTGCATTATTACCGTGTTTTTTGGCCGTGTCAGACCGTGAAAACATTTGCAGTTGACATGCAAAAGTTATCAGAGGAAAGGAAGTGCGTGGTTATTGAAGCTAAACCAGGATCTACAAGGCAAAAATCTGGACAACAACCGAATTTGTTTGTTGCATTTCTTGTCAGGTAAGTGAATTGTTAGCAGCAGCCCTTTACTGATTTTCCACTGTGATGATAATAATGTAATTCATATCAAGCTATTGACCTAATACAATCACATTTAATAGTCTGCTACAGTAGCAACATAATTCTTAATATGGAGAGCTAAAATTAAATGTGCTTTATTTCTCTTTGTAGGTCTGACCAGATTGGATTCCATCTGTTGGAATGACAGGTCAGCAAGAGTCTCCAGAAGAAACAGGAACATCATGCTACAAATGCCATTTGAATAGAACCCAGAAGAGACTGAGAGATGAAGCTGCTGCTGACACTGATGCACTTTATGCTTAGCTTTTCCACAACCTCATTGTCATATGCATTTAACTTACCAGTAGCCACTGCTTCTAGGATAGTTACTGATGTCATCGATGTCATGTTTATTCATAGGAAGCCACTTATCCAGTGGTGACTGGTGAAATATTTTTTGGGTGGGGCTGCATAAATCCATTTGAGTGACTGTCAATAAAACATTTGTAAAGATGAGTTAATGTAAACCCTATATTTAAAAAAAGAAACATTTTCAACTTCAGTTAAATATTTAACAAAGACTTTATTCAAAAGGAAAATAAAAAAATAATCTCCAGAACATGTTGAGCTACTCAGCCAAACAGGCAAATTTTTTGTGTTAATGTTGTGTTTTAATAAATATTTAACACAATATAAACATTAGATATGTTTGGTCCTTTTAAATGTCCAGCACTGGATAAGCCTCCACAGTTCTGGCCACTGTGTCTCAGGAAACCTTCCACTGTGCTGTAGAAACAGTTCTCCGTGCAGCAGGTCACACTGACGAGATGCTGAGTGAAGGCAAAATGCGCCTTAATGTGCAGAAGAATGGTGTCACACACCTGAAAAACAGTTTTTCATTATAATAAAGTTACAACCATAGTTGTATGTCAATAACATTTCTGGAGACATTAATATAATTTCATTTAAGTGAAAACAATTAACGTTTTTAATTTTTGTGTTTGGCAAAACCATGTTTCAAGATTGTAAGACAAGTATTGTTGATAAATGGATCATAACACCATCTACTAATTGACTATTAAGTACATACAAACTGAATAAAGACATTTACAGTCTTTGTTCAGTTGTTGTTATTATTATATTCTTGTTAAAGAGAACTAACTGCATAACACGTTCATCAGAACACAGATTTATTAAAGACAAAGGAGCCAACTTGTATGGCTCTGCACCACTAATAAACCTTAACTTTTCCAAATATCGCACCCTTTCCTGTGGACAAAGTCCTTCTCTGTATGCCATTGCATCTATAACATATTTTAAGGAGCTTTTCTGTGGTTTCAGACATTTATCCATTGCAGTACCTCAGAGTATCTCCAATATGGCGACTTCCGGTTTGATGATGCAGTGATGACGCGCTGTGAAAACCCCCTACAGAAGAGATATGCATGAGAACGCAGTGCTATTTATTGTTTCCCAATTTTCATCTAAGAGCAACTTACTGTAGGTAAAATCAGTGAAAAAGTCTTTTTCCATTTTTTGTTTTTCTTATTTAGAGATGAAAAACAGAATACGGGGCATTTTCCATGTTTTTGTGAACCGATTTGTAACAGATAACAAAAAAAATAAATGGTTTTCCGTTTTTCTAAAATTTGATTTTGAAACGAAAATCCAATGGCCTCAATGTACATGGATCATTTTCTGAAGATTATTAGTTTTTCTTCATAGGGCGAGAAGTCAAAATTTGAAATTAAGCCACACCCACACCATTAAACTTGAGAAGTCAGAATTTGAGGTTAAGCCATGCCCAAACTATTAAACTTTTGGAAATTCTTTTGATAACTTTTAATTAGTGCTGTCAAACAATTAAAATATTTAATCGCGATTAATCGAATTTATGTCCAAGTTAATTCGCAATTAAGCTTGATTAATCGCACATTATCTAGTTCAAGTGTCCCTTGATTTCTTTTTTGTCCCAGTTATTTTTTTTCTCATTTTAATGCTCTTATGGAGTGGATCGGCTTGCTTTGTGCAAATGTTTTTATTGAAAAAAAACACTGGCATATACCTAAATTCAACAGTCATTCACAGTTGGAGAAAATGATCTCACACACAATATAACACTGTTCAACAGAAGGCTGAAGAAAAAAGTGTCACATAAGCCATCTCTTCAACAGGGATCAAAACAGGGGGATACGAAATAAAATAAAGTGCACATGTTAAGGTAAATCAGGCAAAATAGCCTGTAGTGCAATTAAATGATGGTTTAACATATTCTTTCAAGTTTGTTTTGAACGTAACAATAAGGCCACAGCTCTCTCACGGAACGGAATATTTCAGGGTGCTGAGAAATCCTGTTCCCCCCTGTAACTTTGACATAAAAAGACCAAACGTCTTCATATTCACAGAAGTAAGTGTCCATGATGAGAGGACTGTGGACAGAAAAGGACAGACTTGTCAGTCAAAATATTAAAAAGTAATGAGGGGGGAACGGAATATTTCAGGGTGCTGAGAAATCCTGTTCCCCCCTGTAACTTTGACATAAAAAGACCAAACGTCTTCATAGTCACAGAAGTAAGTCTCCATGATGAGAGGACTGTGGACAGAAAAGGACAGGCTTGTCAGTCAAAGTATTAAAAAGTAAGGAGGGGGGAACGGAATATTTCAGGGTGCTGAAATATCTCGTTCCCCCCTGTAACTTTGACTGTCTGTCCGTTCATCCATCTACATAAATAAAGTAATATAAAAACATGGCAGCCTAAACAAACAAGAAGTTATAGAAAATAGTGTTTGGTGGATGATAATCATTTCAATTGAAATTCAAAAATGTATTTTTAATCCCAGAGTAAAATTAATCATTGTTGTAGCTCAGACTAATCAAGTCTAACCGCCAGGTTTAGTGTACGTGAATACCGAGAGACTTGATTCTCACGGCGAGTAAAAAAAACACTCAAAACAATTTCGTTTTTGTTCATTGATTTAACGGAAGCTTAATAAAGCAAGAACTTCGACAGGGAAACTTGTCCTTTTATCAGTCTAGTTTCAGTCTAGCGAGAAACTGATCTGAAGGGCTGTGAAGCTTTTTCGGCTCCGCCCCTCTGGCTGCGGTGCGCGCTCCCGAGACAGGGGAAACAGAATATTTCAGGGGAACACATTTTCGCACAAGACCGGTCTTACTAGATCCGGTGTGATGTTGTAGTTTTCTAACGTAACGAGTTTTTTGCAAAATCGTTGAGAAAACCTACAAAGGGCTGGCCCAAATAGAATGAGCGTTAATCTCGCGATAAAAAAATGCACGCCGTTAAAATGGGTTTCAGTTAATGTCATTAATAACGCGTTTAACTGACAGCACTACTTTTAATCCCTCATACCTTGAGACTGTACGTATCAAGTTTGATGTTGATACATGAAAATCTGTAGGAGGAGTTTGTTCAAATAGGAGGTGTGAAAATGCCCCAAAATAACTGTTTTTCCAAGATGGCTGACTTCCTGTTGGGTTTCAGCCATACCTCCAAGAGGGTTTTTGGTGTAACTTAGATTTTCAGGTTCACAAATTTCATAGCTCTTTGTGAACATGGTCGGCAAGGCTCCATCAGAGTGTGCCCCAGGACAGCTGTGGCTACAATATATGTGTAGTTTATCACCACCAAACGTGTGTGTGTGAATGGGTGAATGACAAACTGTAGTGTCAAGCGCTTTGGGAGTCATCTGACTTAAGAAAAGCACTATACAAGTACACGCCATTTACCATTTAAAGTCCCCAAAAAGGCAATTCATTTGTCATAAGAATAAAGAAGATGGATGAATGGAGGAAAAATAAACAGTGAAAAAACCATAGGCTTCGCACCGTCTTCAGTGCTCGGGCCTAATTATAATTTAACTCTCAGCAACTCTACCTCAAGCTCATCCCAGCTGACAGAGAGCTCTTCACCTTATGTTATTTCAGCCACTTGTTCTTTTGGGTCAGGATTCAGATCTCATAACCATTGGTGAGGACCAGAACATGGACAGACCAGTAACTGGAGAGTTTTGCCTTGTGGTTCTGCTCCTTCTTCAGCAGCACCCTCATTACTGCAGACTAAGCCCCAGTCTATCGGTCAATACCCTGCTCCCTACTGTTGTCACTTGTGAACAAGATGCCTAGCTACTTAAACTCCTCTGTTTGAGACAGAAATTCACAATCAACTTGAAGGGAGCATTTCATTTTTTTACAAATGTGAACCATGGCCCCTGATTTTGAGGAGCTGACTCTCATTCCGGCTGCTTCACACTCAGCTGCCAACTGCTCCAGTGCATGTTAAGGTCAAAGGTTAAAGTCACCAACAGAGTCACATCATCCACAAAAAGCAGAGGTGAGATCCTGAGGTTCCCAAACCAAACACCCTCTTCACCATGGCTACGCCTTGAGAGCCTGTCCATAAATACCACACAAACAGGATAAATGACAAGGGACTCTCCAGTGGCAGATATTCAGGGGAGAAAACCAGAGGTGTGGACTCGAGTCATGAATTTGATGACTTTAGACTCTACTTGACAAAATGTTTGTCATGATTTTACCAAGGCCAGAACCAATCGCTGAAACCCAGACACAAAGCGCACAAAGTGCAATTATGTACAGTTACGTGGAGATCAAAACGATAATCCATCTGAAAGGGAAGGAGAGTGGGATTAGTGCACGGCAGAGATCCAGGCATCATCATCATCATCATGACGACAACGATGATGATCCAGAATTCCAGGCACAGATGGGGGGGAGGAGCCTGAGCGAGCTGAACCAAGGAGCAAGGGAGGTGCATGTCTAGAGGAGCAGAATGGTTCCAGCAGGCACGAGACGGTGAGTAATCCAAAGGGAGTCCAAACATGATAACAAAAGCAGTGGAGCAACAACCTTAAACAGAAGGAACAGACATTAACATGAACAAACTATACTTGACTGCAATACATGCAGCACAGTCACCAGGATGATTCTCAATGGTCTGGCATTGATTTGTTGCTGAGCCCTGATCTTTATACTGGTCTTGATTGATATGATGAGTCTCAGGTGTGCCTGCTGGCAAAACCGGTCCACAATCAGCATGATGCCTGCCAGCTGGACTCTGCAGCAACACAACAGGGAGGAAGAGACACTTCCTCACTGTAGAGATGTCCAGTCTTCTGCACATTTTCTAAGTGCAAAGTTGGCGCAACTTGGTGATGAAGTTGCCCCGAAGAGATGTACATTCATCCTGTACTCAGATGTTGGTTGTTCCACATCACCTTTAGGCCACCAGAGGAATCTCAGTAGATCTTTGTCTTCAGCTGGAACCAGGACTTGGTGGAACATAGATTCAATATCTCCCATTATTACAACTGGCTCCTTACTGAATCTTGTGATCACTCCTATTAAAGAGCTTGTAAGATCAGGTCCTTGTAAGAGCTGGGAGTCTAAAGATGTTTCATGATAACTTACTCCATAGTTAAACACAACTCTGAGCTTCTTCTTGGTTGGATGGTAAACACCATGGTGTGGTATATACCACAACTTGCCATTGTTGCGATCAATCTCCTCTTCTGGGACCTTTTCAGCATAGCCTTTAGCCAGAAGCTCATTCATGAAAACGTTGTACTCAGTTTGAAACACTGCGTCTTTCTCAAATCTCCTTTTTAGAAAGTGCAGATGTTGTTGAACAACTTTCTTGTTGTTTGGCATACAATTAGCATTCCGAAAAGGTAACGCTATCTGGAAATGACCACCCACATCTTTGACAGAGCTAGTCACTATTTCCAGAAATCTTTGATCTTCTCTTGACAATCCAACCTGCTCATCATCTTTGCTTTCTGGAAAGTCAATTTTGAACTGTTGCTGCCACAGCTCCTCCAGGGTCACAACAGAAACTCTGTTGACCATAACTTGTGGATGTTCCTGATTAACTGCATCTTCACAGTTTCCTGAAAGCCTTGTCCTTACAGCGTACGTCCCTCCATCAACACTACACACCACTTCCAGAGGTTCCAAGGCCTTAGGAATGTTTGTTCCAATCAGAAGTTCGATTCCTGCATTTATTTGAGGTAAGTTTATGTGTTTTACATGTGACCATCTCTTTATATCTCCTTCTGTTGTGATGTTTCCTTTATGTACAGGCATGGACTCCTGTGTGTACACTTTTGGGAGCTCCAGAAACTCGTCCCCACAAAGAGCGGCGACCTCCAGTCCTGTTAAAGTGTTGCTGCTCACAATTATTTTCTGGCCCATGGTTCTGAGAAGGATGTTTCCTTTCCTTCCTTCAAGGTATAATCTGCACATCCGACTTTCAGTACAGTAAAGTGCTGTGCTCCCTTGATCCAAAAAAGCATATGTTGTTATAATTTTGCTTCCTTTCTTTGACTTTACCTGGACCGGCACAATTGGCAGCTTACAGTCCTGGTCTCCAGCCCCTGTAAGACCACTCGACACCAAGGGGTTCACATGCGGTTGCATGTTCCTGTCGCTTGTTTCAGAAGGTGTACTTTCTTTGTGCAGGATGGTGGGATGTTTCCGGCTGCATTTGGAACAGGAAATCCTCTTACAGCAATCTTTACTGTGTCCTATACACAAGCAGCCAAAACAGATGCCATTTTCCTTTAAGAAGGTTATCTTCTTCTCTTGAGACAATTTTCCCAAATGTGGACATACATCCAATGTAAGTCTTCCTCCACAACAAATGCAGATGTTCCTTCCAACTGGATTAATTTTAATTTCCATTTCCACAGGCTTAGGTTTACTCTCCACAACTTGAATGGTGGTGGCAAAGCTTGTGCCTTTATTTCCAGGTCGACCTTGATACTTGGGTTTATTCATCCCCTTAGTTGGTAGAAAAAGTGGAGAATCTTGAATATTATCAAATACAGGATCTGTTACTATTCTTATTTGCTTCTCCAGAAAGTTAGCGATATCCATAAATTTGGCTCTTCTTTTATGCTTTTCTTGCAGGTCACAAACATGGCTTCTCCATCTGTCTCTAAATTTATATGGCAATTTTTTAATGATGTTCACCATATTGGAAGGTCATATTGTCCAGATCACTCAGATACTGCACCTCCTCCATTGCATTGCAACATCCCCTGAGGAACAAACTGTAATTCTGAAGAGCTTTTACATCCTCTGTTTTAATCGAAGTCCATGAAAGTGCCTTGTCCAAATATGCAGCTGCAATTTTTTGTTTATCACCATAATGCTCCTTTAACAGTGATTTTGCCTTCAAATAACCATGATCTGAGTTCATTTGTTGACAGCTTCTCACCAATTCCTTTGCATGGCCTTTTGTGTATTGTTCCAAAAAATATAAACGATCGCTGTTATTTTTTGTATTGTACTCAACTGCATTCTCAAAGGCTTTGATAAATGAATGAATTTGAAGTGGATCTCCATTAAAATGAGGTATTTCTCTCTTTGGTAAAGCAGAGAGGCTTTGTTGTTCCGGAATAGCGCTACGCTACAACTGGTGGCAGCTTGATGGAATGGCTCTGTGACTTTGCTAGCACTTGCTAGCATTTTTCTGTTATTTTTGAGTATTTCCTGCTAGTTTTTCTTCTGGAAATATTTTCTAAATACTTTTCTTCTGATTTGGGTGCTGTGCTGATTGAGTTTTTTGCTTCATTTGTCACTTTTTTGCTAACAAAATGGATGAAGTTGAAACTCTGTTGAAGACCCAGCCAGAATATCAGGAATGCAGCATCATGTGTTTTACTGAGACATGGTTAAAGGAACATATCTCGGACTCTAGTGTGTCTCTACCTGGCTTTCAAACATTACAAGCAGACAGAGATTTGAAGAGGAGCAGCAAAAGAAGAGGAGTTTGTCAGCTGATCACACCTGCAGTCACCTGTTGGTGGCGGAGCATCAGAGCAGGTGACATGAAGAGGCTAAACAGATTGATAATGTGGACTGATTCTGTCCTGGAGACTGAACTGGAGTCTCTTGAGTTGATTGTCTAAAGGAGGATGAAGAACATGATGGAAAACCCTCATCATCCTCTTCAGAGCACAGTAACTCAACAACAGAGTGTCTTCAGCCAGAAGATTCTTCATAATCCGCTGCAGCACAGACCGCTACAGGAGATCCTTCCTGTCCACACCTATAACCTTCTATAATGGCTTCCTGAAAAAGAACTGAGCTACAACAACACTTAATTTCCCTTCGGGGATTAATAAAGTATTTTTGATTTGATTTGATTGTTGGATTAAGAGTGTTGTTATTTTGTTTTGTTTAGTCCATTATTCCAATAATATCATTTTGTGGTTCCAGTTCCACAGTTCCATTTATTTGGCAATAATCTTGTCCACGTGCATCAGATGGTTTGAAAGAATAGCTGAATATTATTGAGGATGATTAGTTTGAGAAGATTTAGCCCGCACGCTTGTTGCATGATGCATTCCTGGATTTTTCTTTTCTCCTGTTTTGAATTTCAGCATCATTCAATGAATTTTGTTTTGCAGAAATGTGAAGTATAAACTCCAATGCATCACCATTAAGGGTTTGTTTAGATCTTTCCTCGGAAATATAGGAATTCATTCCATCTGAAATTTTTGAAGATCCTTTCTTGCTTGTTATGCTTTATCGTTGCCATTCTTTCTGTAATTTCAGTGTCCAGCTGTAGCCTTTCCTTTCTTTACTGAAGACATTTTTGTATTACTCCTTTCATTTTATTGGCATATAATTTGCACTCATTTTGTAATTTTTCAATTTTATTCAACAATGCCTTTCCAGTCAATTTTCTATCTCTCTTTCCCCCAAGATCGTTAGAGGACAAATCGTCACCACCTTTTTGACTCATAATTTCCACTTTGTTTGGTGTTTATTTATTTATTAGTTTAATCTTCAATGATCCTCCATTAAAACATGTATCCAATTGGGAGACACAAAAGACAGTGATCATCATAGAATCCTTTCAACGTAACGGCACTTAAATTGTCCATATGAACGTCATCCAAGTAGCATTTTAATTATTAAGACGCAGTGTAGACATCAATCCAAGAGCAGCGCAAAATGTTGCACGATTAACCAACATTCATTCCTTTCAGTGTCTCTTCTCGAAACATCTCAGCATTTATGCAATGTGGCTTCCTTTTCCACAACCAGCCATGCACAGATAGGCTTACCTGTGCTCCTCAGAATTGCGTCAGGTGTGCCGACGCTGCTCGCTCGCTTATTCAGATGCTCTTACTTGGCGTCTTTCTGTTCCTTGATTTGATTTCTGTGGCTCTGCTTGCATGATTCTCCATAATGCCAATTTTTTGTTGACTAAAGATGTAATTATTCGAGAGGATACAGCTAAAGACCAATCTCTTGGCCTTCAACCATTTTAAGGGCTCACACACAGCTGAAAGAATCTGTGACCAGTTTGAGGCAATATGTGATGATAAATACAACATCAAAGATAAATTGGACTACATTATTAGTGACAATGCTGCTAACATGCAAAAAGCATTTACTGTGTGCTTCCCCAGTGAACAAGTGGATGAAGATGATGATGATTGAGACCATCTTGATGACCCTGAGCTGTGGTGTGACTTGACCCTGGAAGATCAACAGATGGTAGATGCTGCAATGGCAAAGAAACAGCGCTTGCAGTGTTTTGCACATACTCTTAAGCTGGTGGTGAGAGAAGGTTTGAATGAAGCAAAAGTAGTAACTCCTCAAAGCTTAGCTCACTCCTGCACACAAGTACAACATTCAAAGATGTGTTTGACACTGAATTTGGGGAACAGAAAGGCATCCCTAGTGCAGTCAACACAAGATGAAACTCAACATTGAGGCGAGTAAAGGAAGTTGTCCAGTGTGATTATGTGAAGCTCTGTACCATTCTAGAAAAGGCTGGGCATAAGGAGTTGTCCTTCGCACCACAGTAGTGGAACCTGTTGAAGGAGTTGGTGGACGTCTTGAGACCGTTTGGTGAAGCAACTGATTTAACACAGGGGAAAGGTCATCACAATCAGTGGCGTTGTTCCATCAGTTTTGTCCCTCAATCACCACCTTGAGAAAGTCAATTTTCTGAGTGGCATGGTCCAGGCATCCCTGAACAAAAGATTTATTGGGATCTTCATCAATGTCAAAATGGCCAGTGCACAAAATGGGATCACTGCCCCCTTTTCAGACCCAGTCTACCTCAAAGCAGCTGTATTGGATCCAGCCTTTTCTCTGCTGTGGGTGGAGCCCCATGTGCTGGTCAGTTGTGACATCAAGGCAGAGGTGGCACAACCAGTTAAAGGTAGACTTTTCTTCATAATCTGATAAAACTGAAAGCAGCAATAGTTATGTTTTTCAGTCTAACACTGTTAGGTGCTAAGAATTTTTTTGTTTTTTTGTTGTTGTTATTGTGCCAGAAATGATTCTGCAAGATGCTGCTGAAGCTGAGCAACCTGTGTCTCTTGGATAAGGAGAAAAGCTGTTTGCTGCATATTATAAGAGGCAGAAGAAGGATGTTGGGGCCACTCCAGCACTACAGCTAAGTACCTAGGCGCCATTTATCCCAGCGCTTGTTGTAATAGAGTAGTTTGTCCACACCACTTTCTAGGAATCATTGGCTATAGTTCTCTGACAAATGGCAGAAATAAGCCTTACCATATCTGTAAGGACATGCAGTAACTTCGTCACAAGTTAAAAGGACGCTAAAGCACACTATTTTACTTCAACACTCGGATGCAGATCTATTTTAGCCTGACCAATCAGATCCTCCTGCATTATGTTCAAATGCAGAAGGGTCTTACACCGGAGCCGCACCCGATCATTTCCGCGTCAAATTTTATGATGGACCGATTACATACTGTATCACCTTTGTTGTGAGTCATCCTGAAAACACAGAACTAACGTTTTCCACCCAAAGCACAACATACAACATGGTGGACTCGGCTGTGGATTAAGTGTTTATTTCTGTGTTTGCACAGTGTTTGCTTGGGGCGGTCAAATACGTGAACCAAGTGTGCAATGACACCTCGTATTCGCAAGTTTTTGACACAAAAGCGACAACTGTCATTAATATTCGTCTTTTCTCCTCCATTAACCATGGCTCTGTAGCTACCATTACGGCTCCGCTCGCTAAACCTTTTGATTTTGTTCCGCCTCGTGTGTATCCGCTTTAGCGTCACATATGTTACGTCACTTCCGGGTTTCTGTGATTGGTCCTCTCTCAACTGGCTAAGCCCGCCTTCGAAATTGAGAGACAGCGGTTCAGCTCCAGGCCCTCACATCTTTGTAAAGTAATCTGTCAAAGATGTGAGGGCCTGGTTGATCAGGTAAGATCTATTTAAGGGGAGAAGTCAGACCTGACATTCACTTATGGTTCTAAGAAATAACCTACTATTATACTTTTTTATAGAACAACTAACCCCCCCTGCCAGAGACTTACTTCCGCTTCAGGGAGATTTCAAAACTGGCGCTGAAATGGGCGTGCTGGGAGGACTGAGAGGGACGAGCGGGAGGGGGCTAGTGGGCGGGGTTTGGGCTGTGATTGACAGTTGGCTTTGGCGCTGACACTGACAGCTAAAGTGCATAATGGCAAGCGATAGCGAGTCAAGTTTTGCAACAGAGAGATCCTTTGAGGTGGAAGATTTTTCTCCACCTCCCTCCCCTGAGATGGAGGTTCTGGAGGAGGGTTCGGTGGCGGACGCTAGCGGCCCTGAGCCGTATCGCTTCGAGCCGCGAGCTCCAGCGATGCCTGAGGCCGGGGCCTCAGAGGCCCCATACGGTGCTGCGGAGGCTGCCATAGCATCGCAGCACCGTATGGGGCCAGTTTCAGAGTGGTAAATGGCATTAGCATGATTGCTGATGGGTCTCTGATATAAGAGCAAATACTGAAAAACGTGTAATATATATATATTACACGTTTTTCAGTATTTGCTCTTATCTAAGAGACCCATCAGCAATGTGTATATATATATACTGTATATACAGTGGGGCAAAAAAGTATTTAGTCAGCCACCAATTGTGTAAGTTCTCCCACTTAAAAAGATCAGAGAGGCCTGTAATTTTCATCATAGGTATACCTCAACTATGAGAGACAAAATGAGGAAAAAAAATCCAGAAAATCACAATGTCTGATTTTTAAAGAATTTATTTGCAAATTATGGTGGAAAATAAGTATTTGGTCACCTACAAACAAGTAAGATTTCTGGCTTTCACAGACCTGTAACTTCTTTAAGAGGCTCCTCGGTCCTCCACTCGTTACCTGTATTAATGGCACCTGTGTGAACTCGTTATCAGTATAAAAGACACCTGTCCACAACCTCAAACAGTCACGCTCCAAACTCCACTATGGCCAAGACCAAAGAGCTGTCAAAGGACACCAGAAACAAAATTGTAGACCTTCACCAGGCTGGGAAGACTGAATCTGCAATAGGTAAGCAGCTTGGTGTGAAGAAATCAACTGTGGGAGCAATTATTAGAAAATGGAAGACATACAAGACCACTGATAATCTCCCTCGATCTGGGGCTCCACGCAAGATCTCACCCCGTGGGGTCAAAATGATCACAAGAACGGTGAGCAAAAATCCCAGAACCACACGGAGGGACCTAGTGAATGACCTGCAGAGAGCTGGGACCAAAGTAACAAAGGCTACCATCAGTAACACACTACGCCGCCAGGGACTCAAATCCTGCAGTGCCAGACGTGTCCCCCTGCTGAAGCCAGGACACGTCCAGGCCCGTCTGCGGTTTGCTAGAGAGCATTTGGATGATCCAGAAGAGGATTGGGAGAACATCATATGGTCAGATGAAACCAAAATAGAACTTTTTGGTAGAAACTCAACTTGTCGTGTTTGGAGGGGAAAGAATGCTGAGTTGGATCCAAAGAACACCATACCTACTGTAAAGCATGGGGGTGGAAACATCATGCTTTGGGGCTGTTTTTCTGCAAGGGGACCAGGACGACTGATCCGTGTAAAGGAAAGAATGAATGGGGCCATGTATCGTAAGATTTTGAGTGAAAACCTCCTTCCATCAGCAAGGGCATTGAAAATGAGACGTGGCTGGGTCTTTCAGCATGACAATGATCCCAAACACACCGCCCGGGCAACGAAGGAGTGGCTTCGTAAGAAGCATTTCAAGGTCCTGGAGTGGCCTAGCCAGTCTCCAGATCTCAACCCCATAGAAAATCTCTGGAGGGAGTTGAAAGTCCGTGTTGCCCAGCGTCAGCCCCAAAACATCACTGCTCTAGAGGAGATCTGCATGGAGGAATGGGCCAAAATACCAGCAACAGTGTGTGAAAACCTTGTGAAGACTTACAGAAAACGTTTGACCTCTGTCATTGCCAACAAAGGCTATATAACAAAGTATTGAGATTAACTTTTGTTATTGACCAAATACTTATTTTCCACCATAATTTGCAAATAAATTCTTTAAAAATCAGACAATGTGATTTTCTGGATTTTTTTTCCTAATTTTGTCTCTCATAGTTGAGGTATACCTATGATGAAAATTACAGGCCTCTCTGATCTTTTTAAGTGGGAGAACTTACACAATTGGTGGCTGACTAAATACTTTTTTGCCCCACTGTATATGTGTGTGTGTGTGTGTATATATATATATGTGTGTGTGTGTGTGTATATATATATATATGTGTGTGTGTGTGTATATATATATATATATATATATATATATATATATATGTGTGTGTATTTATATATATATATATATATTGCCCTCTACTAACCAAATTGTATTATATATATAATTTTGTAAAACTCTGTATGAACATGTGGGCATTGTGTCTCATTGTCCCCTCTGGAAAACGTGTGCTGACGAGAGACCCCCAAGGTACACATATGTATTTACAAAAATAAACACAGGATGTATTGATAAAACAGTATAAGCATTTATATTCATAACACATCAGTTTCGCACAATCATCAATTATGTGCTGGCCATATTTTCCATCTTCCAATGTAGTGAGACTGTGACATGAAACTGTCCCCATTGTTCCAGGTCTGGCACAGGGGTGAGCAGGTTGGGGGGGGCTCCTGCATCTTAGCAGACTGGAATTGTGTTTTCATCCCAAAATTTTTCGATACAAAAATGAATTTACTGCCATTTACTGAAGGTATATTATATAAATTGTATATTTCAGAAAAATATTATTTCATTTGTCAGATCGGTTTCTTCAGGTTTTGTCAGCAACTGCAAAAAGTATTAGAGATGTCATCAGGCACTGGTTCCACGATTCATCAATACATATTGATCCCACAACAAAATATTTCTGTTCTACTAAGCTCACTGATCAAAATAGTAAATAAATGTTTTGGGAGTGTGAAGATTACAATCATTAGTTTATTGATAAATACCACAAAAAACACACTGAGCTAATGACATTCAAGTCACATATGACCCACAGGATGTCTTTTATTAGCCAAGTAGCAGTAGCTCTGAAACCTTGTGTAGTCTATACCAGTGGTTATCACATCATGCAGATTTTGAACCCACCTTATAATTATCATGGTAAGCTGTGACAGTAAAAAAAAAAAAGAGGCAATTTGACTCTGGTTATACATAATGCGAGAATGCAACATTTCCTCACACTGTTCTCTAGGGACAGCTTGGACAGTCCCAAAAAATGTATGTAATTCTTAATAATTCTGAAAACTGTGTGAGTTTTTATGCGTGAGGCAACATTTAACATGTCAGATTCAACAGTACATACATGCAGCCCCACACTAAACATTTTTTTTATGACAATATAATCAGCTAGTACTGGAGAAACCTTGGTCAGTCCATGGTCATAACATCCTGTATTGACATATCAAGCAGAGGTTTACATATGATAGAACATATATTTCCTTCTATCTTCCCCTGGACAGGTAAAGTCTGCAGTCAGGACTGGCTTCTCTCAGAAAAATCTTGAATTTGGCTGTTTCACTTCCTCCCAGTTGTTCCAGTTGCACGTCAGCTTACTGAATGCATGATATTCAGTCCTGAAACTGCAAAAAAAAAAATTGATAAGATGCTGTCATGTGTCAGATATTCAAAAAACAAAATAAATTTTTTTTATTGCTTCTACCTTTGAAATCTGACTAAAAGATGACCCGGTGAAAAGAACAGCTGCACACAGCTGAAGATTTCCAGCTGGGATGCTGTTCACCATGGGCTGGCTGGACCACTGGTTGAAAAACTCTCAGTGTGGGCATTGCTGCTTCACTTGGAGGATTGTGCCTACTGTCACTGTTTCCACAATGCAGTGACGAGTGCAGACAGGACATGAGCGAAAAAACCCCAACAGTTGGTCCTCATAAAGGATTTATTTTTTCTGCAGGTGAGGAGGGACTTGTACAGGAGTGCTAGATTGCAAAAAATAAAATAAAAGACAAAATGTAGCCATTCTAAACACAGAATAATAGTATGATAGTTTAATAACAGAACACCATACATAAAATACATAATTGTTTTATAGATAATTTGTTGTTTACCTTGAACAGTCCACATAGCTTGTACTTCCTTCCAGAAGGAAGCTGTGGTCTGACACATCAAACCTCTGTCTTTTAAGAGGTGTGGAGCTGGCCTGAGGAATTTCAGGGATTGCAATCAAGCCCTCTGTAGCACAGGACACGCTCCGGTTTGGGGCTCTGGCTTGGGGCTCTGGCTTGGGTGGCTATATATATATATAAAAAATAAAAAAAACACACATTTATATTAGCACAAGGTTGAACAACCAGCACAACCATACATGTCTAATTAGTTTTATGGGTTCGGCAATATAAATCATGTGTAATATGATGTTACCATATACACAGTACAACACAGAACCAGCCAGGGCCGGAGTGGGACTCATCTTCAGCCCTGGAGTTCCACGTCTCAGACTGGCCCATTTGAGATCACAACCTATTATTATTAAAACCATAAAATCTTAACCTTACATGTTAAATCTACAATGGTGCACTGTTACATAATTCACTGTAATTGATTTAGCAATATTTGATGAGGATAAGAAAAAAATGTATATTCTGTGACTGAGTGTGATTGAAACTATCAACAGACTCATAGAAAGTGGTTATCCAATGCTTGCTAGTTCACATACTCTGTTACAACAGCTCACCTGCTCCTACCAGCCTACTGACAGGAGCATCTCCTCATCACTTCCTGGCTCTGCTTCTGGCACTCAATCATATTTTTAGGTCATAACTCAGTACAAGCTCCCTTTTTACAAACAATTCTGATCAATTCAGTTTCACAAATGTAGTGCTGGATTGTCCAGCATCTGAGGATACTTAGCAGGCCTCCAGACTTTATTATATTAATATTCAGTCAGTGGGTAATACTATCTGCCCAATTGTGGGTTCATGGCTGGTGCTTGGTGGATCTTGCTTCTGACTCAAGCCTGCTGTTTGTAACAGCAGCTTGTTTAAATGGAAAAGCTGCCAATTTTTTGCACATTTAGCTGCGTTTCCAGAACTTTTCTCTATAAATCCAGCCTTCTCCACACCACCTTTCTACTCTACGTCTGTAAACACAGCTGGCCGAGCGCACTGACGTGTTACGTCAGGTGCGACTGAAAAAAAAAAAAAAAAAAACAGAGCCGACAGTGGAGACAGCCCAGGACCAGGTAGCAGCGTAGGTTACGTGATCAACACAGAAACATGACTAAACAGACTGGCGCCCTAAATCCTCTTGTTGGCGGGGCAGCAGTGTCGGTGTCCTTTGGCTCAGTCGTGGAAGAGCAACGAGGATGGCCTCCCTCTTCAAAACCAGCTTCTTCACAAAGCCACGTTCATGCTCCAGCAAGTTGGTGAAGGAATCGCGGGTAAAATGTTGTCTGCAAACTCCGGCATATAATTTTCTACACTAAATATTGGAACTAAAATCTAAGTTAATAACGCTAACTAAATGCTGTGCTATCAAATTGCTAACCTGAAAATCGAAGACGTTCGCAGTGCTCTCTATTCCAACTCCAGCTCGATACGAGGCGTGTCTACGGCTGAGCCGTTTTTATACTCGGCAGCGGCAGAGCTGCCACATCACTTCAGAATCTCAGAGCCAATCAGCAAATTGGACGCGAAATTCGAATGCAGTACACTGTTTAACCTTAGGAGGGAGCCACACAGACGTTTTTTGGCTTAAAGTTAAGATTTTAACAAATATGCACTAAAATATCAAAATAATGACTGGGACATGTAGTTAAGACTACTAGACACCCGTTTAGACAGTTTATCAGCAAAAAAAAGTTGATTTGGGGGTTAGTTGCACTTTAAGTATGTCATTACATAAAGCATACTTTAACTGTAAATGAAAATAAAACCATATTTAATTTAGTTTCATTTTCAACATTTCAGAAAGAGTGCATGCACTGAATGCTGGGAATTCTGCAGCTTCGTAACTTTTTTTACTAATCCGGCAGATCACGGAGTACCACTAAACCCTGCAGGGGACATGGTGAGAAACTATTTTTAAGGTAAGAAAACGAAACAAAAAAATAAAATAAATACATTTTGCATTATCTCAAAGAAGTTTTAAAAAGCCTCTACTTCCAGTCTGCTGCAAAATTAGCTTTGTAGCTGAGTGAAGCTGCTCTCTACCAACAGAAAACTTCAATGTACTGAATCTGTGAGTGTTAGTGCTCCCTTCCTGCACTCTTGTGCTGTTTTAGTTTCAGGGGTAAGAGTTTAATTTACGATGATGTCACCAGGTCACTCAGAGGTCATCAGCCCAGAGTAGTGAGTCTCGTTTGCTACGCTGCGCATTATTTTTCTCTTATTTGCGTATTTGACCGCCCACAAATAATACTATCAATATAACCAACATTATTCTTTGTGCTAGTTACCATATGGATGTTATTGATCCTTCCTGTCGATCAGCCTAAAGGTGGTATTCGATGCAGAACCACTAAATGGATAAATAATTATATATGAATATTTAATAACATGTCCCCAGCAGTCTTTAAACCACACTCAAGTTTATTGTTATTGTCCCCACCACTTTTAAAAACAAACTAATGCCCTTGGCTAAGTCATTACCTTGACATAGTCGAGGGACAAAACGCCCTTTGTTCTGGGCATTAAACATGAAGACTCTTCCTTCACAAAATGTTTTGGTAAATGCAGTTTTTAAAAGCATACATGATTTGAATCAATATTATTACTTCAATGTTAATAGGACTCGAAAGGACTTGACACTCGCTGTCAGGATCCAGGTTCTGTGTATAGTTTTCTTTCTCCCGACCGTCCAGTGGTTATCCCTTGTAGTCTTGTGTATTTTCTGGTTATTGTGTTTACATGCTGTGCTCCCGGTTCTCCTTGTGTCTCAGCTGTTACTCGTTTCCCTCTCTTCTCCAGGTGTTTTTCATTCGTGTTGATTGCTTTCCTTTGTGTGGTGTCAGTATAAAAGGGTGTGTCTGTTATGTTTGAATTGTCGGAGTGTCGTCTTCCATGCTGTGTGTTTATCCTCCCGTGTCCTCCGTGAATGTAAGTGTTTTGCTGCCTTGTCAGCCTTTTGATTTATTATTATTAAAAATATTAATTTTGAGTTTTGAGTCTCCTGTGCCTCCCTGCACCTTGGGTCCTGCCCCGAGCCCTCACAGCACATGACACTCGCACTGTAGGACTTTGGACTTGACTTGAGAGTTGCATGTCTTGATTTGGGACTTGACTTGAGACTAATATCTTGACTCAGGACTTGACTCAGGTAAAGACTTGAGACTTACTTGTGACTATCAAAACAATGACTTTGTCCCACCTCTGGAGAAAACACACAGAAGCTATCTTCACTTTTGGTCTGGGAAAATGTTGCTACAGACTGTTCATTGCGCATGCTCAGAATAACATTCAAGTGCACGCAGGTATGCACATTTTTATATGATGTCATCACGCAAGCTATTATAACATGACTTTGCCACTCATAACAAATAAAATACTTAATAGGGATGTTTCTAGATGTATTGGCAATAAAACTTCCCAACATATGTGGTAAATGAAAACCTTGGTGCACTAATGTAGACTTGAAATTACAGAAAATTGTAGCTTTCTTTTTACTTTCTAAATATTTTAAACAAAAACAGATTTATCCTTCCAACAATCCTCTTCTGCTTATCCATAGTAATGTTGTGAGGGCAATGGGTTCTGAAAGGAAACCTAAACAACCCAGCAACACTCTCCAGCTCCTCCTAAGGAGTCTTTTGAGACAGCCAAATAAAGAAATTTCACACATATTTACAGACACAGTTTTTTCAAGTTATTTTCCATAAACAATTCAAATTTACAATCTGTTTCTGTTATTGTATGTATTATAATAAAACCAATAAATTCTCTAGAAAAACTGTATTTTTATTTTATTTACTAATTGATAGTAGGGCATCAGCGAAGAAGATGAGTCTAAAATACCTTTATCTTTATTAATCTTAAATTTTATAGATATATCCACTTAATTTCAATCATTTTTAAAGCTGCAATAACTGCCATAACTGTTGTTTGCAACAACATTGTATTTATGATGGAAGTAAACACATAGTTTACAGAGTTTCACATGATTCTCTGAAAGGACAGAATACTCTTTCTCCATTTGGAGTGAGATAACCCAGAGAGGCTTTTCCTTGTGCCACTGGGTTAGTCGGACATTTTTGTGGGTTATAAATGGAAAAAATGAGGATGATGTGGCATTCTCCACTGTGATTTACGTGTTGCTTGCAGTGAAGTGTATGAGTGTAACAGGGTAACTACTGGCTCTCACCTCCTCCTTTTGACTCTGGCTGGTTTAACAGGCTTGTTACACAAGAGATTGGTTTGGCTCTGCACCACAGGCCACATCCTGTTACTGCCCTGCTCCCACACATTTTTGACACACAGGTCATTGCAGGGCACTTGCTCTACCTCCTAAATTCAGACATAAAAAAAGCATGACAGACGCTCAAATATAGTGTGGAACAGGCATTTCTCTTCTCACTACATGGGCCTTGTGTGTGTGCGATGGTATGTCTCTTGTTGTGTTTGGCTGTGCCTTTTCATCCTTGAAGCCCATAATTAGTCAGCACCAGATTCAGCTGTAGAAGGATGAGGTTAAAGAGTGGGTGCAGATGGCCTGTTTTGCTGTGAGGAGTGCTTGTGCTTAATTAAAGGGGGGACACTCCCACTGGACAGTGGTGACACATTTAGTTTGGATATAGGAAATGAAAAATATATCGATCAAAAGGAGAGAGGAAGAATGCTTAATTACATTAGAATAATTGCTTATTGATGGACCTAATGACGACACTGCAGTCTGTCAGGTGTAGAATGTCTTTACATTACAATGAGCAGGAAACAGGTTCACTATAAATCACACTAAGAACTTTGAAGGTGCAACTTTTAATGAAGAGATGCTATCCAACCACTTACTCTTTCTATTTTTTGAATAAATCAGGTTGTCCAGATTTTCCAAAAGCCATAATGTGGGCATGAACATTTAAGTGACACAGTATTTCCTGGTAAATGTTGTGTCACCTTGTGCTACAGTCAGTAGTTATTTCAGGTTGTCAACACTCACTCTGCACTTCCTCATTGATTTCAGCAACATAAATAAATACAATACTGAAATACAATACTGAAAACTAAAAGCTCTGACTCCCATTTTACTTTTAGAAAATCTAGAAACCAGAAGCAGACCTGCAGTCTGAGAGCAAAAGGCTCTGTTAGGAACAGAACAATAAGATCCTTAGATGGAGTTTGTTTAGAGCAGGGGTCTCAAACTCCAGGCCTCGAGGGCCACTATCCTGCATGTTTTAGATGTTTCCCTGTTTCAACACACCTGATTCAAATCCTCTGTATTTCAACAAGTCCTGCAGAAGCCTGTTAACGACTTGTTCATTTGAATCAGGTGTGTTGAAGCAGGGAAACATCTAAAACATGCAGGATAGTGGCCCTCGAGGCCTGGAGTTTGAGACCCCTGGTTTAGAGCATTATATGAGAAGTAACATTTTAAATTCTGTTTAGTAAATTCTGCTAGTCAGACTAGCCGTTTTTCATCTATCTGATAAAAAGTAGTTTCTGTTTCTCCAAACTGAGGTTGTTTAAAATGCTATCTACATCTCATTAGTTGAAAATAACCTTTCCACTAAACTCAACTTTCCAAAAAATTAAAAGCGATCTTTTATTTCATTCATTCATTTATAAAGCCCTTTCCACTACCAATCAAGGATGCCAAAAGTTCTTTACACCAAAAGTACAATACAGTCACAAAATAATACAAACAGAGCAGCTAGGCAGAACATATGGCATGGTAGTGCAGGGACACCTTGGCTTTAAAACTCCGTACAGAGGTAGCCTCTCTGATAGCTGGAAGGCAATTGATTCCACACTTTCGGGGCCAGCACTGCAAACGCAGGCTCACCTTTATATATAAAGAATTTTATGTATAGCATGAGTAAATTGTTTTAGGGGACTGTTGATTGTACCATTAGCAACATCCTGTTTTTCTGCCATGTCTAATTTCTGCATATAGACAGGATTTGGGTTCTTGTTTTGGACTGGTCATGTCCTGAAAAAACCAGACAGCTTTGATCTCCTGCCAGGGACACTGGCTTCTAGTGCAGGCAGTGCTGCAGAAAGTTGCCCTGCTCCCAGGTCACTGTGGTCTGGAAGCAAACATGGAATCCCAGAATAAACCAGTGGTTTTGGTCAATGGGTAGCTCAGGGCAGCTGACAGAAGGGTGTGTGTTTGAATTTGGATGTAACTATGCTGTTATTTGAAGCTTTTTAGGAAATGTGCCCTGCTTTATATTTCAACTCAGGACCAATGTTTGTGTGAGATAACGATGTTTGAACCTGCATAACTGCCAAAGGTTGGAAGGCTGTTTGAGCAAATCTTATCAGCAATGTTTTTCAGTATTTCTACTGGCAGGCTTTAAAGTCCTGTCAGAAGACATTACTATATTAAAGTGTTACTCGTGTATATTTATTATTTTGATTTGCACAATCAACATATAAGATAAATAAGTTTGGATCACCAAATGAACATGCAATGCAAACAAACAAAGTGTTTTTGACATAATTACCCCAAATCTGACATTGCCAACAGCAGGAATTACTCCATGGTGGCTTATTTACATAATGTCCAGTGGCGGCTGGCTAATAGGGGGCGCCGCCTCCCCTATTAAAAACATGTGGCAACAAATAAGAAATGGGGAGCCACAGTCTTCTCCCCTTCTGGTCAGCCCATGCGTCCCCTGAACAAAAAAATAATGAATGGAAGTCAATGGAGCGATAAAAGTTATTTTCTGGTCCGCTTTGTCTTAAGCTGGATTCATACGAACGCAAAGGCAAATGTGCTCCCACACGGCGGCGTAATGACGGAGCCAGTTTCTGTTCATACTACCCCGACCCATTTGCAAAGAAATTCTTCGCCAGGACAGCAGGAGGCGCGTTCCTTACTTAGAGGTCTCCTGTTGGTTTTTGTGTTGTTCCAACCATGAGAGGAACAAATAAAAAGCAGGGATTTTACAGCCACCGGCATCACCACTGCTGCCCTTCAGACCTCTTTAAATGCAAACAAATTTGTCTTTAAGACTATCAAATCTCACGCTGTTTTCTAAAGGGAAGCTACGTCGTGCCGGAAATGATGTTGCGTTGTTTGGCTGGCCAATCACAGACGTGCGTCATCCAACGCGGCCGTCGGAAAGTTAGAAAATAGAGCGTGACTCCAACCAACCATCCAAGGCAGTTGGAGATCCCATACGACGTCGTATCATGGCGGTGCGTGTCTCTGACACGTCGGAGCTGCATTAGTATGAAACCAGCTTTACACCCTGAATTACACATATGCTGTACCGCAATTTAAATGATAAATAATGATGTACCGTTTTGACCGTGTCTGTCAAGTGGATTCGGATTTATTTATTTATGTATGCAGACTGTTTTCTCAGTTATATATTTTCTATACATTCTACATATGTAACTTTTGCACCAGTCATAAGCATGTAGAGGATATAGGAACCAACTCATGTTCTTCATTTCAACAGATACGAATTAGAGGCCTAAACTTGGACTCATCACACAGATTGCTGGAGCCATGTTTAACATGTGACCCAAGTCTCTTCTTTGACATCATGGATGAAACTCCAAGTGATCCAACTTTGGCTCCTCCAGGATCAGCTGGATGAGATCCTGTCAGTCACCTCCCGACATCTGATCAGACAGAACCAACTAAACATCACCAGAAAAAGAAACCAGGCAGAATCTTTCATCACGCTGTCGGAAAGCTCTACATTTGTGACTCAAGCATGTGAGAAAAGAAAACAAAACAAAGAAATACTTCAGTTTACGAGTATATGCTCTTAAAACAAACAAAACCTGTGTTTTTAAAAAGAATGTGGTCTTTATTAAAATGGAGCAGAATAAACTTCACGTTTCAAGCCAGAACAAAGTGTCTGATCTTTTATCTCTACATATTAAAATCAGGCAATACAAGAACATTTTCTCTCCTGCTGCAGGTTTAGATCCCAGATACAAAAAAACTTTTACTTCTGTTGGTGGACCACACAGATGAGCAGCCATCATCAAGAAAGAAACCTCACAGAAGTTCCTCAAAGTTCAAAACAGCAGCTCACAGCATAAAATGAGAACTGCAAACTATTCAGATTGAATTGTTGTTATTTGAGGATTTCTGTCATATGAAACAGCTCTGACAAATAAAATCTGCTCTGTGAGCTGAAAGCACAAACTGAAAAACAACGAAACTGACAAAAATAAAAAAAATCTTTAGAATCTTTTTCTTTTGAGGATTTCTGGTCTCCAGTTGACCGGGTGGCTTTCTTCGGTCTGAAAGAAAGAAATGATATGGTTTAAAAATTATCCTGCAGCCTGTAAATCAGCACAAATATGTAACGAGATATGATAACTCACAGCTGTGTAGTCCTCTTTGTAAACTTTAATGGTCTATAAGTAAACAGATGCGCCAGATACGCGTGCGCATGGACACGACGGTAACGGCACAGATTAAGTTACAATTAGTAACAGATAAGAACGGTTTTCTATATCAGATATTAATAACTCATGATCGGGCAATAAAAACTGGAACAAATGTTACATGTGACACTATTTCACACTGAAGAAGTCAGTGATTATTTTGGCGACCGTCTGACAGCTTCAGCAAGACGTGCGTGCATAAACACCAGAGCAGTCTAGTTCCACACAACAAACAGCGACGGTGTGTGTGAGAACATCAGCGGAGGACAGTGGCTACGTTTACATGCGCCAAATTTCCCCAATCTGATTAAAATCTTGGTCGATCTGAATTCCCAAATCCCTGTTTACATGGACACTAACTGAAATGATCTGATCATGTCATGAGTACACATGCACCAAGCACTTGATCAGGTTAAATGAGTTGAGCATGCGCACAGCGAGTTGTCTTTCCGGGGGAAGAAAAAAAAGTAAACAAACTCCGTCCTTTCTGCACGTCTTTCCCGCCCCATCGTGTGCTCGATCTGACTCACGTTATCCCCAATATGAACCTTCTGCGGGTGATTACCTTTATGTTTGGGTTTTTACTGGTCGCATTAACCAAGCTAGCGGCTGAATACATATTACTACTGCTCCTCCGCCACAGGAGAGGAGAGCAGGATGACAGGATGACTGCACCAGCAGACCACTTCTGTTTACTTCCCGCTATGTTTTCTACTTGAGTCTGCGAAAGTGGAAAGACGTCACGCTGAAGTTGTACGCATGCGCAGTGGGCTCTTTTCACCCTTTCTTTCCGAATGGGTGTATACATGCACGTCTATCCGAATGAAGATCGGACAAAACCACCCCTCTTGATCGGAAGTAAATTTCTTTCGGATCAGGCTGCATCGGATCAAAACATTCGGGTTGACATGTTTACATGACGTCTTTTTTATCCGATTGGGCGTTTATTCCAATTAAATGTGCCCATGTAAACGTAGCTACTGAAAGAACAAAACACGGTGGATTTCTTGTTTTTAGAACAACTGCCAGCGATAAAGTTTTATGTCAACAACAGTTTATTACTGTTAAACGGTATATTATGTCCACAAATGTGCTAATGTAGCATTAGCATGCAGTGCTAATCGCACTAACATATAAAAAGCAAATATAGTGGCGCTAAAAAAACATATGATAAAACAACAATCAAGTTTGAGCATTGTAATGTGACAATGATTTCATGATAAGTGTTGATGAGATGAAGACATAATTACCTGTCCAACAACAATGTATCCAGCATCTGTTTGTAGGCTCAGACTCACGTACATTTCACCATCGCTGAAAAGCAACACCAATGTTTACTCTGGTTTTTGCTCTTTGTCCAAACGTTGTTTGTTTTCTAAAAATTAAAATGGGTTTTTTCTTTTTCCAAATTTGTTACTTTGTCCTGAACCTGATGTGGAACCAGCCGGAGGCTGTTTCTCCCGCTGCCACGTTCACCGCAGAAGAGATGTTGTGAATAAAAATGGGTCATTTTATTTGGAGCCCAGAAGCAAAATAAATGCAGAAGTCTGTATGACAGGAGAGAATGTACAAATATTCCATTCGGCCCGAAAAATATGATTGGTTAATGTTTTAAGACAAATACACGAGAACCACTTAATTTTTTTTCTCTTTTTTTTTTAATCTTCACAACATATTTCTATCCATGCTGTGTTAAAACATTTTTAATGGGCATAAAAAAAACATGTTTAGCTGATTTGTTATGCAAAATGAGTATAGCAGCTTTAAGCTCAGCAAAAAAATCTACTTATGCCAAGTAAGTTTGGGACCTATAAAATATGGCGTACGCACAGCTGCACGCAATCTCCGCTTTATAAATCACACTTTACCTAGAAATGTGCTCAGGTGTTTCTGGATCACATCCCACACTCAACACGCCCACTTTCTACCGTACATGGTCAATGCAAAGTGCCTTGTGGATCTCATGCATATACTGTATATGAGCCGGCTTGTTGCAGCATTCCACCAATAACGATGGCGACCGCAGATCAAGGAAGATCAAGGAAGCGCAACTTCACCAAAGCAGAAATTGAGGTACTTGGGGGTGAGTTGGAAAAGCGAAAGGAAGTGCTTTTTGGAGGTCACAGCAGTGGCATAACAAACAAGAGAAAATCCACAGAGTGGCACAGCATTGCTGAAGCCGTCAACGCTGTGGGTTCTTCAGAGAGATCTGTGGCAGATAAAAAAAAAAGGTCCGATCTAAAGATGGAGGCAAAAAAAATGACTTGCCACTGCCAGAGTGTGTCTGCCGCTGGCGGACCCCCTGGCACCTCTGATCCCCCACAGCTCGCTGTTAGTATTTCATCCGTACTCGAACCGGCAAGCGTGCATGGCATCAGGCCGGAGAAGGAGGGAGACACTGACCATGCAGAAGAGACTAAGCCTCTTATTAATACAGATCAAATGTGCCCATCATTAAAATGGTAAATGTAAATGGTAAATGTCCTGTATTTGTATAGCGCTTTTCTAGTCTAAATATAAATGTGGCTGCAGGGTCGGCCTGTCTCACCAGTGCGCCTCGGACACATGGCGCACCTTGTTCTGTGTGCGCATGAAGTTTGCAGTACGATAGATAATGCTGCTGGAATTAATATTACCCTTCTCAGCAGCAGCACTGCAGGTGCTCTCCATGTCCAAAATGTGCATAAGCCAGGTTCTTAGTCAACTTAAAGTTGTGCACATTTTTCCACTGTTTTTTTTTTTTTTTATAAATCCCAAAGTTTGCGTGGAAAGTTGCTTACGCAGCTTTCTGACCCCGTTTTGTGCGTAAAGAAGCTTCATAAATAAGACCCCAGGTTTTTAAAAACCTGGATTTTACCCCTGGGTAACCCTTTTCTAACCCGAATATTTAGTATCGGCATAACCCAATCAAAATGTGTGTTCTCCGCATGCTTTATTCCCAAGGAATCTTGGTCTTTTGCCATTGTTTTTTTTGGATACAGGAAGAAGAATCGGAAATGACGCATATTGCATCTTGAAGTAGTCCGTACATGATCACACTACCCCAACATCCGCGTTTAAATCAGGTTATTACAAGTTCCATGTATATAGGGGTAACTCTCTCTACTTATGCATGTAAATGGGTTATTCTGAACATTTCAGAAACCCGAATACTGACCTTAACCCGATCATAACCCGAATATTGGCTGCATGTAAACGTAGTCAATGTTTATATTACAGTAATGTTTTTCTGTAGTAAGAGACAATCTATAACAAAAGCAAAGAGCCAGTGGTACAGCATACTTTGTAATTGCCCTTCTGCCCTGGGGGGGGGGGGGGGGGG
>SSNP01000259.1:346910-381201 GCA_006937955.1 Pachypanchax playfairii
GGGGGGGGGGGGGGGGGGGGGAGACAGACAACCACGCTCTCTCAACTCATACCTTAGGCCAATTCAAAGGATCTTTCTATATACACTCACCTAAAGGATTATTAGGAACACCTGTTCAATTTCTCCTTAATGCAATTAACTAATCAACCAATCACATAGTAGTTAGTGGTCCTGGTCAAGACAATCCCCTGAACTCCAAACTGAATGTCAGAATGGAAAAGAAAGGTGATTTAAGCAATTTTGAGCGTGGCATGATTGTTGGTGCCAGACGGGCCAGTCTGAGTATTTCACAATCTGCTCAGTTACTGGGATTTTCACGCACAACCATTTCTAGGGTTTACAAAGAATGGTGTGAAAAGGGAAAAACATCCAGTATGCTGCAGTCCTGTGGGCGAAAATGCCTTGTTGATGCTAGAGGTCAGAGGAGAATGGGCCGACTGATTTCGAGCTGATAGAAGGGCGGCTGTGGTTTAGTGGTTAGAGCGGTCGTCCTCCAACTTGAAGGTTGGTGGATCAATCCCGGCTTCCACTGCCACATGTCGAAGTGTCCTTGGGCAAGACATTGAACCCCATGTTGCCCCCCGATCTGCGTTTCGGGTTGTGTGAGTGTTAGTCCCTACCCTCTCCCCCCGGTTTACATATTGGGTTGTATGAATGGGTAAATGCAAAACCTTGTAGTGTGAAAGCTTTGAGTGGTCTGAATGAATAGAAAAGCGCTATACAAATACAGGACATTTACCATTTAGAAGAGCAACTTTGACTGAAATAGCCACTCATCACAACCGAGGAATGCAGCAAAGCATTTTTGAAGCCACAAGATGCACAACCTTGAGGCGGATGGGCTACAACAGCAGAAGACTCCACCGGGTACCACTCATCTCCACTACAAATAGGAAAAAGAGGCTACAATTTGCACGAGCACACCAAAATTAGACAGTTGAAGACTTGAAAAATGTTGCCTGGTCTGAGGAGTCTCCATTTCTGTTGAGACATTCAAATGGTAGAGTCAGAATTTGGCGTAAACAGAATGAGAACATGGATCCATCATGCCTTGTTACCACTGTGCAGGCTTGTGGTGGTGGTGTAATGGTGTGGGGGATGTTTTCTTGGCACACTTTAGGCCCCTTAGTGCCAATTGGGCATCATTTAAATGCCACAGGCTACCTGTGCATTGTTTCTGACCATGTCCATCCCTTCATGACCACCATGTACCCATCCTCTGATGGCTACTTCCAGCAGGATAATGCACCATGTCATAAAGCTCAAATCATTTCAAATTGGTTTCTTGAACATGACAATGAGTTCACTGTACTACAATGGCCCCCACAGTCACCAGATCTCAACCTGATAGAGCATCTTTGGGATGTGGTGGAATGGGAGCTTTGTGCCCTGGATGTGGATGTGCAAATCTCCATCAACTGCAAGATGCTATCCTATCAATATGTACCAACTTTTCTAAAGAATGCTTTCAGCACCTTTTTGAGTCAATGCCACGTAGAATTAAGGCAGTTCTGAAGGCGAAAGGGGGTCAAATACCGTAATAGTATAGTGTTCCTAATAATCCTTTAGGTGAGTATATATATAAAAACACCAGTAAAAGACATTTCTGTTTATAGTTTGTTTCCTTCGTAAAATATGTTCAGGTAAAAGTCATGAACAAATGTCAGAGAGATAAAGTGGCTCATCTAATAAACTGTCTTACAGAAGGTTGGGATCAGGCCAGGGCTGGACTGGGACCAAAAAACAGCCCTGGCATTTTTGGCTATTCAGGCCCACAGTGATTATTTATACCAAGGCACGCATTGCATGTTGTGTTGTTTCAAAAATGAAAGTAAAGTGCAGCAGTATACAAGGAACAAAGTAACAATGCCAAAACATATTAGCTGTTTCACTATTTTAAAGAAACTTTCAACTTGTGAGCGATGACCACAGAGTCATATCTCAAAGTGAAAGTAAATGTTAAAGACACTCTGCTTTTCAGTCTTTTGTGAAATTACTGTTTCTAAAAACACACAACTATACACACTGATACCCACAGAAAGTAAGATCAAATATCCATGTAACATGAAGAGCTACTCTTCAAAGTGATGCTTTAAAGCAGAGGTGAGATCAAGTCATTGTTTTGCAAGTCACAAGTAAGTCTCAAGTCCCAAGTCAAGATACTGTATGTGAGTCTCAAGTCAAGTCCCAAGTCAAGACATGCAAGTCTCAGGTCAAGTCCCAAGTCCTACAGTGTGAGATTCAAGTCCTTATGAGCCCTTTTATCAACAGAGTACTGATATTTACTCAAATCATGTATGCTTTTAAAATCTGTATTTATCAAAACTTTTCATAAGAATTTTCTTCAGTTATCTGAAATATTCTGCCCCCCTACCCCCCCAACTTTGGCAAATGAGGAGTAAATGTCTTAACATGCACAGGAGGTATTCTCTAAGATAAGGGGAATGAAACTGAATGATAACTACACTTATTTTTTTGTTTATGATTCTAAGAATTATATTTTTTATTTATTTTCATTTAACTTTGTTTCAGGGAATATTAAGTTCGAAGTAAGGATATTTATATTTATTTGTGTTTTCATCTCAAAAATGTTAAGTTGGTAGTGATTTTAGTTTTTCTTTTTTTAAAAAAAACACAATTACTATTTTGCATGATATGAATGCAATGAAATCTATTTTATACTTAAAATGTTAAAATAAATCTTGTTTTTATTGTTAAGTAGTCCATCTTTTTATATTGTATATTTATAATTTAACCTTAATTAACAAAAATAGGTTTTATTCGATTACTCGAGTAATCGATCAGGATATTACTAAAGGATATTACTAAATTCCTAAAATATCTGATAGCTGCAGCCCTAATTTATTGTTTATAAATGTTAAAGTTACTATCCTTCCTAAATTACCAAACAGTTCACAGTTCTTTATGTATTTGTTTAAAACCGCAATAGGAGAGAACATAAAAAAAAAACACAGGAGGTACATCCAAGTACCACTTGGCTAATTGCTGGCATTTCCACCTCTCCTTCAAGTCCCCCCAGCTGGCTTTCATAGCTTGCCCTGGACCTGTAGAACATGGAGGCCTAAATGTCACAGCGTCTTCTTCTCCACAGAGGTGAGACAGCAGGGCACTGTAAGTGCTGATGTACCCACTCAACATCCAGCATCTAATGCTTTTAGAGGAGAGAATGGATGGTGGAATTACATGAATTAGAGTATTTAAAATATGAAACTTTGACAGTGACAGAGTATAAAAGCTTTTTACCTAAATATGATGACATCAAGGGTCAGTCAGCTTTTCTTGTGTTCACTTTTTCCCACCTAAGGAGAGAAAAAAACTGGACAAACCTGAGCTGATCATTTTCTTTTTAGCTGACTTTACAAATGAGAAGTTATTAGAACTTGTTTTCTTTTAACTAAGAAAGACTCTTTTCTTAAAAAGGGGGGGGGGGAGAATCACAGTAATACAGTTAAATTATCCTCTCTCATTAACAATTTCAGCTGAAAATTCAGTTTAGTGGGGATAAGATCAGGAGAAAAGAAGACAAACTTTGAAAACCCATTAAAACTGGCTCCATTGTTTTTGTTTGTAGAGCACAAAGCAAAATACACTGCTTTGTTATTGTTTCTTAAAAGCACTATATTTCACATCCACAATGACACATAAAAAAACCCTTTTTAAAAAAAACAAAAAACTTTGCATTTTGGCAAATGGCTTATAATGGCTTCTTCCCCTTTATCGAGGGTCGGGTAGCAGAGGCAGCAGTCTGAGCAGGGATGCCCAGACTTCCCTGTCCACGCACACCACCTCCAGCTCTTCAGGGGAACCCCAAGGTTTTCCCAGGCCAGCTGAAAGACATAGTACCTCCAGTGTGTCCTAGGTCTTCCTGGAGGCCTCGTCCAAGTGGAACATGTCCAGCACACTTCCCCAGGGCTCTGACCAGGACGTATCCTAAACAGATGCCAGAGCTACGTCAGCTGGCTCCTCTCAGTAGCTACGCGCCAAATTTCCCAAATCCCTGTTCACATGGACACTAACTGAAATGATCTGATCATGCCATGAGTACACATGCACCAAGCACTCAATCAGATTAAATGAGTTGAGCATGCGCACAGCGAGTTGTCTTTCGGGGGAAGAAAAAAAGTAAACAAACTCTGTCCTTTCTGCGCGTCTTTCCGCCCCATCGTGTGCTCGAGCTGACTCACATTTTCCCCAATATGGACCTTCTGGGGGTGATTACTTTTATGCTTGGGTTTTTACTGGTAGCATTAACCAAGCTAGAGGCTGAATACATATTGCTACTGCTCCTCCACCACAGGAGAGGAGAGCAGGATGACTGTGCCAGCAGACCACTTCTGTTTACTTCCCGCTATGTTTTCTACTTGGGTCTGCGAAAGCGGAAAGACGTCACGCTGAAGTTGTACGCATGCGCAGTGGGCTTTTTTCACCCCTTCATTCCGAATGTTTACATGCACGTCTATCCGAATGACGATCGGACAAAACCACCCCTGTCGATCGGAAGGAATTTTCATTCTGATTAGGCTGCATCGGATCAAAACATTCTGATTGACATGTTTACATGACGTATTTTTGTTCCGATTGGGCATTTATTCCGATTAAATGTGCCCATGTAAACGTAGGTAATGTGGAGGTTCATCTCCAAGCTCCTCCCGGGGGCCGGAGCTCCTCACTCTATCTCTAAGGGAGCACCCAGCCACCCTATGGAGGAACCTCATATCGACCGCTTATATCCTGGATCTTGTTACCAATAAAATTTCATGGCTGGATTTTAATAATTGACATGGTCATTCGAAGAGCCACAGAAAAATGATAAGAGTAGCTCTGGCGAGCAACCCAGTCAGCTTGATGTGTCATATGCATGATTACATCTCGTAGTTGGTGCTGTGGGTGTGGTTTTTGGCTAGCTACGTTGCGATGGTAAAACAAAGTCTCATTTAAATCAGACATTTCTAGTGAACAAACCAATTGATCACAAGTTTCTTTAGCCTTTAGTTTATGGGTCAGACCGCTGTACTATACTATGTCCTCACTAAAAATGTCCATTCTTGCCTTTGCAGTTATACTCCATCTTCAAGAGGGAGTACAGAGTACACAGCAGGATCAGGGGATGCCATGGCTGAAGGCCTCCAGGAACGTCTTGAGGTTTACAACCAAAAAAATGATATGTGCTAGGATGGAGTCCGGTCATGAAGAGGTTTCGCAGGCTGGAGAGACGAGGTGGAGAAATGCTCTTCATGGTTAACACAGCTGGGTTATTTTTTATACCTGTATTTCAAATCCGGCCCTGCGATGGACTGGCAACCTGTCCAGGGTGTCCCCCGCCTCTCGCCCAAAGGCCACTGGAGATAGGCACCTGGGATCTCCTTTATAAAACTTTGCATAGAATCTTTACTAAAACTGTACTTAAGCTCAGCAAAAAAAATCTTCTTATGCCAAGAAAGTTTGGTACCTATAAAACATAGAGTACGAACACCTGCACGCAATCTCCGCATTATAAATTACACTCTACCTAGAAATGTGCTCAGTTGTTTCTGGATCACATCCCGCCCTCAACTCACTTTCTGCCGTAAATGGTCAATGCAAAGTGCCTGGTCAATCTCATGCATATACATAAGCCAGCTCGTTGCAGCATTCCACCAATAACGATGGCGACCACAGATCAAAGAGGATCAAGGAAGCGCAACTTCACCGAAGCAGGAGTTATTCTGGAACTGGGGGTTAGATTATAACAGATTTGTTGAAAACTTGCTTCTCTGATGTTGGATACATATCCTGCTCCAATGTAACATTGCTTAAGAAATAAAGATTGAATTTAGAATAACGTTTGACCAACAAACAATGCAAAAACTTTTCTCTCTGATGGCTGGCTAATGAATCATGTTGCTTCTGTCTCCATCAGAGTCAGAAAGGATTCAGTTTTCACTTTATTTTGTTTATATTGTTTATGATCATTTTTATGATTTTATTACTATGAAAAATGGTGTCATGAGCTCTTTATTTTTTAATGTTAGCCTTCATTACATTCAAAGCAAATCCTCTAGGAAAGTGATCTCCACTGTTCCTGCACTGTAAGTGATTTTATTTTATTCACTTTATTCTAGTAAAATAAGAGTAAAATGACACAGGAGTATCTCTGATTGCATTACCACCTGACTATTTGTCTAATATGGCCAGATGCAGTTGGTGTTAATCTCAATAAACATTTATGCTCATGAAAAAGACGCCCTGGAAAACCTGATAATATCTAGATTATCCTTTTTTAGGATGAGAGAACTGAGGTTGGAGTTTAACAACCAACCATGCACCAATACTGCTGAGAGTAAAGCAGGCAAAACAAGAAAGTGTGGCACAAGAGGCACATGGCAAAGCAGAGGAAACAGGTCATGGAAAGGCTGTTCCAGACCAAAAGATTAAAAAAACAGTTTTGGTTTTGTTCATCAGTTGGAGGCTGTCTCAAGACCAGGTTTTAGTTTTCTTTATATGCTAGACCGTTTGGCACTTAGGATGCTGGGAACTTCCTTTTGTACTGCAGATTTGTTCTTACCATTAATAAATGTGCTTTTACATTTAAAGTTATTGTTGCTATTTTTTCCTTGTATTTTCCTCTCAGACTATATCAAAACGCTAATTTACCTGTTAAAATCACAGAATTTTTCTGGGGGGGGGTGCCCACAGAACCCCCTGTAGGGGGGGGGGGGGTTGGCACCCTCTGAGTTTGCAGGTATGGTCATTAAAATATGAAACAAAACCAAATCTTGTTGTCCCCCCCAGTGACTCTGGACAAAGCGTTCAACGAGGCATACTGGGCGGCACCGAAGATGTCACTGCAGGGTCTGCCTGTCTCACTAGTGCGCCACTGACACTGTCCAGCAGGCACAGAGGGACATGATTAGTGCGGTGAATTAAGTGCGAGAAGAACTGCACAAAATATGTGATGTCCTGACTGAAATTTCAGGCACACTTAAAGAATCAGTAAAAAAAAAAAATCATGCCTTCTGTGTTGGTCCTATAAACGACGCATGACATTCTGTCTCAATCTGGCCCCCTGCTGATATTCTGCATTTCGGGGCGGGGGCTGTGTGTGTGTGTGAGGGGGAGGGGGGTTGTTTGTTGTTCTGTTTGCGCACGAAGCGGCACAATCGATAATGCTGCTGGAATTAATAATTTTACCCTTCTTGGCAGGAGCACTGCAGGTGCTCTCCATGTCCAAAATGTGCATAAGCCAAGTCCTATAAATTAATAAATAAAAGAATAAAGTTATGTTAAAACCAGGCACACCATTGTTTGTCTTGTGAAATCACCAATAAGTTTGATGTGTCACATGACCCTCTACCTATTGAAAAAACAAAAGTTGGATCCAAGATGGCCGACTTCAAAATGGCCACCATGGTAACTACCCATCTTGAAAAGTTTGCCCCCTCACATATACTAATGTATCACAAACAGGACGTTAATATCACCAACCATTCCCATTTTATTAAGGTGGATCCATATAAATGGCTCACCCTGTACACTCTCTCTCTCTCTCTCTCTCACACACACACTACTTTACTTTACTATATTTTAACAAAGCTTCTTATCTGTTCATTTCTCTTCAAAATTTGATTTTTTTTCTATACATAGGTGCAAATCTAATTCAGAACCTTTGTGCTCGTTATCATCTGCCGTACAGGTTAAAGGCCTACAATGTAACCCAACTTGTTGAATTAATTTGCACATGACTCAAGGCCTACTACAGTGGGGCAAAAAAGTATTTAGTCAGCCACCAATTGTGTAAGTTCTCCCACTTAAAAAGATCAGAGAGGCCTGTAATTTTCATCATAGGTATACCTCAACTATGAGAGACAAAATGAGGGAAAAAAAATCCAGAAAATCACATTGTCTGATTTTTAAAGAATTTATTTGCAAATTATGGTGGAAAATAAGTATTTGGTCAATAACAAAAGTTAATCTCAATACTTTGTTATATAGCCTTTGTTGGCAATGACAGAGGTCAAACGTTTTCTGTAAGTCTTCACAAGGTTTTCACACACTGTTGCTGGTATTTTGGCCCATTCCTCCATGCAGATCTCCTCTAGAGCAGTGATGTTTTGGGGCTGACGCTGGGCAACACGGACTTTCAACTCCCTCCAGAGATTTTCTATGGGGTTGAGATCTGGAGACTGGCTAGGCCACTCCAGGACCTTGAAATGCTTCTTACGAAGCCACTCCTTCGTTGCCCGGGCGGTATGTTTGGGATCATTGTCATGCTGAAAGACCTCGTCTCATTTTCAATGCCCTTGCTGATGGAAGGAGGTTTTCACTCAAAATCTTACGATACATGGCCCCATTCATTCTTTTCTTTACACGGATCAGTCGTCCTGGTCCCCTTGCAGAAAAACAGCCCCAAAGCATGATGTTTCCACCCCCATGCTTTACAGTAGGTATGGTGTTCTTTAGATCCAACTCAGCATTCTTTCCCCTCCAAACACGACAAGTTGAGTTTCTACCAAAAAGTTCTATTTTGGTTTCATCTGACCATATGATGTTCTCCCAATCCTCTTCTGGATCATCCAAATGCTCTCTAGCAAACCGCAGACGGGCCTGGACGTGTTCTGGCTTCAGCAGGGGGACACGTCTGGCACTGCAGGATTTGAGTCCCTGGCGACGTAGTGTGTTACTGATGGTAGCCTCTGTTACTTTGGTCCCAGCTCTCTGCAGGTCATTCACTAGGTCCCTCCGTGTGGTTCTGGGATTTTTGCTCACCGTTCTTGTGATCATTTTGACCCCACAGGGTGAGATCTTGCGTGGAGCCCCAGATCGAGGGAGATTATCAGTGGTCTTGTATGTCTTCCATTTTCTAATAATTGCTCCCACAGTTGATTTCTTCACACCAAGCTGCTTACCGATTGCAGATTCAGTCTTCCCAGCCTGGTGAAGGTCTACAATTTTGTTTCTGGTGTCCTTTGACAGCTCTTTGGTCTTGGCCATAGTGGAGTTTGGAGCGTGACTGTTTGAGGTTGTGGACAGGTGTCTTTTATACTGATAACGAGTTCACACAGGTGCCATTAATACAGGTAACGAGTGGAGGACCGAGGAGCCTCTTAAAGAAGTTACAGGTCTGTGAAAGCCAGAAATCTTACTTGTTTGTAGGTGACCAATTACTTATTTTCCACCATAATTTGCAAATAAATTCTTTAAAAATCAGACAATGTGATTTTCTGGATTTTTTTTCCTCATTTTGTCTCTCATAGTTGAGGTATACCTATGATGAAAATTACAGGCCTCTCTGATCTTTTTAAGTGGGAGAACTTACACAATTGGTGGCTGACTAAATACTTTTTTGCCCCACTGTATCTCAGGCGACTCTTTGACGTGGCAAATGGGAGAACTGTGAGACGTGAGGTCAAGTACACTGTACGCCCTGACAGAATAGTCAAGGTGAGTATCCTTTATGCAAATGTAAGGTTACGACCAAAATAGTCACTACTACCAATGAGCATCAATAAAGGGATTTGCAACGCTACAAAGGGGTCGTCAGTGTTGCAATACTCTCCATTGTTTCTCCTGTATACAATGGTACAAAGCAATTGATCTTTTTTTATATATATATTTTTTTCCTCCATGTCCTGTCTGGCAATAAAGCAGTCAGAATATATGTGTTCTCAGCAGCTGGTGTGTGGTGTTTTGGGTGGACTAACCTTCTCATTGCAGGGCATGGCAGCAGCTGATCAGTGGTTCCAGGTGCAGCTCGTTACCCAGCCCTCCGTGGCTGGGTATTTAAGCAGAGGAGGAACTGGAGACAGACGCCAGTTTGTTACAACACTTACAGTGGTAACGTGTGGCTGATTAGCAAAAGCCTGAGCACGACTTTAGTAACTAGAGTACTTACCTGATCCTCTCCTTCCCGTCTTCTAGTCCTGGTCCTGAGCGCCTCCTTTGTGCTGGTCGTCTGCCGCCGCGTCCAGAGGGCTTCTGGTTCCGTCGTGGTCCTAACCCGTCTCCGTCTCCCTGGTCCTGGTCTGTCTCTGGTCCTCTCTGGATCTCCCACACCTGCACTAGTCAGAGTGACAACATCGCTGTCACCCTTGCCTCATCGTCAAACCCGGAAACTACCATCGACTCTGGATTACTTTCATCTCCTGGGAAACTCACCACCACCACTGCTGGTTCCTCAGTTCTCCTCCACGCACTCCCTGCCTTCCCTGCACTGTAAGTTCTGTGAGCACGTTCCCCGCGCACCACAGACAACACTTCAGTGCAAGTCATAATCAATCATCCACTAACCTGTTTCTCCTCCGCTGCCAGATCTCATCCCGAGCCGTTCCAGTCCCGGATCTCCTGCCTCTCGCACATTCCCCTGTATTGTTATTCACTGTATATATTAAACACTGTTTAACTTTTCAAAAGACTCCTGTGTGTTGGTCTGAAGTCTGGGTTCACATTAGAGTTCTCTACAATCCTCCAGGCATGACAATCAGATTTCTTCTCACAAGCCGAGCATGCAGCAATCACTGCAATGTTCAGCTTGTTACCTTTATTTATTGTTATTTTATTTAGATGTAATTTTGTTTATTACAACTTTTTTGAATCAGCAGACATGGCAAAGGAGAGAGGAAATTAGAGGAAAAACAAAGAAAGAGGAAAAAAATATAAAAAGAGGTTTAGAGAAGGTGGGTGAGAGAGAAATCTGCTTCAACACCTGCTGAGAGACAAAAACAAGAGCAGAGACACCACAGCATCGACCAACATCTATATTTAAACACTAATAATGTCATTGTGGACACAAACAAATAATGACACTGCTTAACACACAACATCCCCAGTGGCAGCTGTGGCCCAAGTCAGTAAGTGTCTGTGAATATCTGTGTGCATGGACGCGCCTGTGACCATAAGGTTGCTCCATAAAATTGTTTGACAGTGGGTGTGGAAAGCCGCCCCAGACCTTAAAGTAGACCACAGGGCCAATCGCAGGAGAAACCAAAGCCCCCTCCCAGACAAGACCATAGACAACCTCCAGTGCAGTCGCCCTGCAACCGCAGTACAGGAGCCCCAGGGAGCCGTGGCGCGATTCCACAGGCCCTGCCGTCAGCCAGCGACCCCCAAGGTGGCAACTAATCCCAGACCCAGGAGTTGATCCCTTCCCCTCTGAGGCAGAGCAAAGCAGACCACCAGGAACGTCAAAGCCACAGACCACCGCTACCCACTCCTGACCCTGACAAGATGTCCAGGTCCTCCCCGTCCCCCAGGCCCTGACTGCAGGCAGAGAACAGTGATGTTAAAAGGCCCTGAGCCTCACTCCTCCCGCTCAGATGAGTTGATAGAGTTAGATGTTCTAGCGTGCATTTAAAACAGAGGACTAGGGTCCAGCCAACCCTCAAGAGTCCTACATGTGTGTAATGTGAATGTGTATATAGAGAAAGTGTCTAAGCTGTGGGTTAAAATAAGGATGCAGTCTGCCACCAGGGCGGAGATAACCTGCATCCCAAGGCCCTGTGTAGCAGAGGAGATTGTGCAATGGAGCGGGAGGAGGAAAGCTGAATGGGATGGGGAGGAAAGGACTGGGAGCCAGCTCCCCTACTGACCCCATAAGCAACCCTGTTCCCCGCAGCCCACCAAGGGCAGGGGAACCGGCAGCGGCTACTTCCGCGACCAACAGCGCCCAAGGCAAGCCGCCCAGCACCACCCCAAAAGGAGAACCTAAACCCTCCCCAGCTTCCATTCAGCACTCATACTATAAAGATACAGTAGACACCCAGGATGAGCCCCTCCCCCACCCCCAGTGCAATTCCCCCTTGGGAGGGACTACTCGGGTAGATGGTAAAGCTGTCCTCACAAAACCCCAGATGCCCCAGTCCCACCGACACACCAGAGGCCCCCGGCCCAGGGCCAAGCACAGGGGCAGGTGATGACCCACAATCCCGGTGGCCCATCAACCATGACCCAGCGCCACCAGGACCCAAGCCCAGAGGAAGACCACCCCAGGATTCCCAGACCCTCGACCCACCCCAGTGGTACTCAGGAGCATTATGGCTACCCAACCAGAGACCTGTGCCTGCTGGCACGGACCCCCCAGCAGCCGCCAGACAACTGCATCCAGAGGTCACCCCAGTCTGACCGGGCCAGGGGAATTTTCATACCACACAGACCAACCGACCCCGCCCACCTCTAGCGGGCCCTCTGGCCCCCAAAGCCCAGATAACCCCAAATCAGCAATCAGTCATCAGGACAAGACCAGCACCTCCACCCCCACTAAGTGATGGAGCTGATTAGAAGAGCCCAAAGAGATTTGTCTAATGTACAGGTAGAAGCAGTTTCAAGACTAATATGTTCCATCAATAGGTCCTTATTTTGTTTAATACTAAGATTATTTTTATTCTTCCAGTTCATAAGGATTGTCTTCTTAGCAATGCACAAGGCAATAAAAACCATGTGGACTGTGTTCGACTTCATACCAACATTTTGTAAATCACCCAAAAGGCAAACTGATGGAGGAGCAGGAATGTTACATTTCAGACAAGTTAATAAGTCTTCACATATCTTACACCAGAATCTTTGAACAGGTGGGCAGAACTAGACAGCATGGATGTAATCATCAGGTGAATTGCTTGTGCAATGTGAGCAGGTGTTAGATGCAATGAAACCCATCTTGAACATTCGGTGACCTGTGCAATGTGTTCTGTGGAGGATTTTGTATTGTATTAATTGCAGGTTATTTTTAAGCATGCAAGTGACCAGAAGCTCTGGTCAAAGCTGACTGATAAATCCGCCTCCAATTTTTCAATAGGAAGGGATATTGATTCATCAATTTTAGAGAGTGTGCCATATAATTTAGACATTAAACCAACACTAAGTAACTTTTCAACCTTCATGAAATAGTTTCATAACTTCTGTGATCATATGGCGACTTACAACAAGTTGAATGACACCTCTGTCATGGCTTGAGGGGGTCTGTATCGCTTTCACTGGCACTAAACAACTTTGAGGAGGATGGTGGGAACCCTGCCACACAAAAAACTACGAATGGATAGGCTGCTTTTCGGCATACGTCACTTCCCCTTTCCCCATTCGTCATAAACACGGAACTCGATGCGACCTGTTACGCGCAACTGCAGCTAACATGGCAGAAGCCCCGAAAAAAAGAAAAGTTTTGTCTGAGGAGACAAAAAAAATTAAAAGGGAGAGTAACCGGATAAAAGGACAGTCAAGATTCAACATAGGCCCGGCTGGAAACCAGAAACCGGCTGGAAACTGGAAACCGAAATGTAATGTAGTTCAATCCAACTGCTGGCGGACGGGGTATCTGGATTTTACGACGCTACGCGCTGGTGCTCATGGGAAATGCAGGCTTTGTTCACTTAAAATAATACCGCTTTTGTCCAGTGGCGCCGCCAAAATAAACCTAAACTGAAAGTTCCTAAGTTCTGCTTTAATTTAGGGTTTTTAAGATTAAAAAATTGTACCATTCTTATATAAGTTTGTAGTTTGATCTGATTAATCTTAAATTTATTTTTCACTATAGATTTAATCTGATGATATTCTAGAAACTTATTCCTGTTAATTTCATACTGCAGAACTAAACGGTCGAATGTAATAAAATCTGTTCCTTCAACTATATGTTCCAAGTACTGTATTTGATTCCTTTACTGCTCCAATCTGAGACGTTTATCATCTTATTGTTTTGTTAGATATCAGGGTTGTTCCAGATGGGTGTACGTTTGCATGGGATAGGTGAAGACTCAGTCATATTGAGAAATTCCCACCAAGTTGCCAGAGAAGAGCTGATGTTAATGTTTTTAAAGCAGACATGTCTTTTAATATTTAGGCTAATGAAGGGAAGGTCTGAGATTTCTATGTTACTGCACATAGCCTGTTCTACATCTAACTATGGCTCATCCAAGGTGCTTTTATTAATTCATCTTAAGATGTACTGTAACCTGTTTGTGAAGTAGTAGTGTCTTTGGGGCTTTGTAATGTTTTTAGACTAATGCGGGGGGGTGGGGGGTGGGGTGGGGTTCTTTCCATAGGAATTTAGAAATGGATGAGTCCAGAGATCTAAACCAGTCTGATGGTGGTCTGTTTGGAATTATTGTGAATAAATAATTTACTCTTGGTAAAACCATCAATAATTGTTTAATAATGTTTAATTGACGCAACCCTTCCCATGCGTGATAAAGGTAGTGATTTCCATCTGTAACTTCCATCTAGTTAGATCATATACAACTGTCTTTAAAAGTGGGGTGTAATTCAGTTGAGTTAAGTCTGAGAGGTTGGGAGAAACATTAATACCCCAGTATTTAATATTTCCCAACTGTAACTGAGTTCTTGGGGAGTTATGGTGACAACAATTTACTGGCATAACTGTTGATTTTAAACAATTTATTGAATAATCTGAAATGTTAGAGAAAGAATTTATTAGTGCGATCACCTCGTTGAGTTTTTTGAATCTTTAAGAAAGAGTAGCACATCATCAGCATAAAGACTGATTTTATGCTGCACGTTCTTGCATTTTATGCCTTTTGATGTCTTTATTTTACCTAATTGCTGCTGCTAGCAGTTCAATAAATATAGCAAACAGTAAGGGGGAGAGAGGACATCCCTGTCTGGTGCCCCTATGGAGAGTGAAACTGGCAGATGTTCGGTCATTTCTCCTGACACAGGCTGTCGGAGAACTACAGTATATAGTATTTTTAACCAGTTTAAAAAATAGTTTCCAAATCCAAATTTGTGCATTACCACAAATAAGAATTTCCAGTTAACCCTATCAAAGGCTTTTTCTGCATCCAATGATAGAATTGTGGTTTCAAGATTTCTAATGTGTGCAAATTCTATTAAATTAAATAATCTACGTGTATTTGTGGATGCCTCCGTTTTATGAAACCAGTTTGATCAGGATGAATTATGGCAGGTGTAACCTTCTCTAATACATTAGCTAAAGCTTTGCATATTATTTTAAGGTCTACATTAATTAGGGAAATAGGATGGTAGCTAGTTGGAAAGACAGGGGTCCTCATTTATCAAAGGTTTGCGGTTGCTAAAACAGGCACAAACCGCTCAGTGTCCGCCAAAAAACTATCGGGTAATTTACTAACGACGCGCAGGCAAAACAACGCCTGTTAAACCTGACGCTAGATGCGCAAAGTCATTCTTGTGCCTTTTCCCTTAATTAATATGCAAGGTGGGTGTTGTGGTCAGAAGATGCAAAATATTGGGAGGAGAGCATGTAAATAGGTGGGTGTTCCAGGATTTATCAAACATGAAACTGTTTGCGGCTTCTAATTTTGCCCATATTTTTACTGCCTTTGAAAATCATGTCTTAACTCGGCGCAAAAATTATTGTTGCGAGGAGAAGACACAGACGGACATCATCCGGAATCATTCCATCACACTGTGACAGTGGTAGATGGTCCAGTGTGTGTCACAGGTTTTGAATACGGTGTTACGCGAGCAGATGAAATAATTTTCAAAGCACTTGTGATGCAAACATTGTGGCAAATTATCCAGGCTCACGATTCTTTCATTCTGAGGAACAGTGTTATATTTACGAGGGTGAGAGATAGTGAATATGGAGATTGCAGCTCTTGGGTGCGTGTGTTATATTATTCGTGCTGTAAATATCATTCCACCTGCAACCTGCACTCAACCCGACTGCTGGGCAGTAACATCAATATAATCTGGCCCACATACGCACAAGAAACGTTTTGGAGCGTGCCGCATCCTGAAAAGCAGGTGTCGGTGTTTGGACCGCGCTGGGGGGGACTTTATGCACCAGGTCGCTCTGATCACTGTTTGCTGTGTTGTTGCACAACATTCAAAAACATCACAGAATGGAGCCTGAAAATGTCTTTGCTGCAGCTCAACAGTATTTTTTTTTTGCCTCTTCCGCTTATATTTGAAGCTCTGTTTGCGCCTTTCTTGCGCCCGCAAGAGAATAGTGCCGGAAAACTCCTCATTTGAATATTGCTTTTTGCGCTGGTTAACAATTGCGCAATCAGTCTTAGTAGATCCCCCGCAAATTAGAAACACGTCTTTGGCGCAATACTTTTGTGATTTGTAAACATATTTATAAATTGTATAAATGTATAAATACTTATTGCGCACACACACACATATGTATAAATGTGTGTGTTTGTAATAAATATACATTCTTATAAAAACAGATAAAGAGAGAGTAATAGTAATATTCTTATTATGACTATTAATATTATTACAGTGGAGGACGGTTATATGCACAACACGTTTATATGCACAAAACATGCTGGGCATGTTCCTGTGTATAATCCATACGCATAGCTCCGACGAATAGGCACTAAACATTTGGAGGTATCATACATGCATCTCACTGAATCTCGCTGTTTCTCACTAGTTGCTTGACCATTCACCTCTGGTTTTCTCCCAGACACTGTCACTGTCATGTGCCTGGAACTAGGCTGCTCTGTCCTTCACGCGCGGATCTGGGGCGTCTAACTGAAGCTGTCAGAGGGTCGCAAAAGATGAATCCCTGACTTCTTCAGTGTGAAATAGTGTCAAAAGTACTGTAGTTTTTATTGCCCGATCATAAGTTCTTAATATCCGATATATAAAATCGTTCTTTTCTGTTACTAACTGTAACTTAATCTGTGCCATCACCGTCACGTCCAACACTTATATGCACAAAACTGCTGGCCACCAAGGTCATGCATGTAACCGTCGTCCACTGTATAATGTTACATCCTTCGTCACTAAGACATTAAAAATATGAAAAAACAACAGAACTGTCCCCACTCAAAGTAGGTTCAAAATGTGTGTGTGCACTCATCAACAGGGTGTCTTCAGTCAAAGGCTTCTTCAGATCCTCTGCAGCACAGACCACAACAGGAGATCCTTCCTGCCCACAGCTATAACCCTCTACTGTCACGTTTGGTGGAGGTTTTAATGTTGGACCCAAATGCAGTGAGGAGGACAACAAAACTAAAGTGCAACTAAAAGTTTAATAAGAACTAAAAATGCTGACGGGGCAGCAAAAACAAACTTACATAAGGGATGAAAAGTCCAGAGATGAAAAAAACACACAGGTAATCCATGGGGGAGAATAAATCCAAATACAGAGACGGGGGGGGGGGGTGGTCGTGTGAAGACACGACAAGGGAACCCGTGAACAAAAGTCCTCATACTGCGCGGCGGATGGCCAGCGCAGAGGCACCAAGGAACCTGGAGGAACGCTCCAGGAGACGGGACAAGACAGATTGACGTAGGACTACAAGGTTTAGCGACAAGGAATGACTAACGACATATAAGTTGCGACAACAACCCGACACTAACTAACAGACACAAGAGGTTTAAATACAAACACCAAACTGATTACAAAACTCAAAACATCTGAGGACATGGGGAGAAACAAACACAGGAACTAATCACAGAAACAAGAAACACCTGAACAGAAAAACACTAGACTGAAGAGACAAGCTGACAAGATACTGAATGACACGAGGAGAACAGGAAGTACAGACATAACCAAAATAAAAGCAAAACAGGAAACTAGCATAACATGACCTACGACACCGAATGAGAACAAAAGGAAAAACAACTACTGACAAAACCCCTGAAGTACAGAAGATAATAAAACACCCAAAACCCCAAGATCTGACAGAACCCCCCCTCAAGGGACAGCACCCGACGTCCCCAAAACAAAATCCCAAGACAAAAAAAAAAAATCCAGGTACGAAACCAACACGGGCGGGAGGTGGGAGGTAAGGAAGGAGGGACAAAGCTAAGGCCAAAACGCACACAAACACAAAACCAGGCTACCACACACAAAGTTCAAGACCTGGAACCCATAAGTGCCCGAGGCACAGAGAGTCTGAAAATGGCCTAGACCACGATAAGGAGCACCTAGAGTCTGGAGGATGGCCGGGAGGCCGAGAGGAGAGGCGCCGAGAGCCTGGAGGACGGCCGGGAGGCCGAGAGGAGAGGCGCCGAGGGTCTGGAGGACGGCCAGGAGGCCGAGAGGAGAGGCACCGAGACGGCCTGGAGGCCGCGCTGACAGCACCCAGAGTCTGGAGGACGGCCAGGAGGACGCGCTGAGAAGCGCCCAAAGTCTGGAGGACGGCCAGGAGGCCGCGCTGAGAAGCGCCCAAAGTCTGGGGGACGGCCAGGAGGCCGCACTGAGAAGCGCCCAAAGTCTGGAGGACGGCAAGGAGGCCACGACGAGAGGCACCCAAAGTCTGGAGGGCGGCCAGGATGCCACGATGAGAGGCGCCGAAGGTCTGGAGGGCGGCCTGGCAGCTGCGGAGCGATGAGGCAACAGAGACGCTCTGCTCCTCACTAGCTTCTTCTCTGGACGAAGTCTGCCCTCGTGTGTCAAAGCTGGCCGCCCGGCAGCGTCCTAGTCCGTGACTCACAGAGACTCTAAGGGATCACAGAGCTGGTCTGAGAGCAGCTGAAAGGAAATGGCGCAAATCCAAAAATCACTCTGACTTGTCCGAATACCAGCAAAAGCTCTCTAGCTTCACATCCTGCTTAAAGGCTGCCAAGATAGCTTTTTACCAAAACAAAATTCAGAATGCTCCTAACATGGGAAAACTGTTCAAGACATTCAATACTCTTCTCCGTCCTCCACCTGCTCAGCCACCCACCTAGCTGACTGCAGACATGTTCGCCACCTACTTCACCAACAAAATCGCCTCCATTAAAAATCAGTTTTCCGAGCCTGACCATCGCAGTCTGGGATATCATCAGCACTTGATGTATCAGCGTCGGAATTAAACTGGACTCCAAACAGTCCACCTCCTTATATTGTTTCCTTCTCTTTGATTTCTTGCTTGTATGTTCTCTCAATGTAAGTTGCTTTGGATAAAAGCGTCTGCTAAATGACAGTAGTAGTAGTAGTAGTAGTAGATGAGGTGGAGGGCAGCCACGAGACTGCGAGCAGAGGCGCTGGGAGCCTGTTGTGCAGCCTGGGAGCCGCGGAGCAATGAGGCACAGCGCGCCTGAAGTGCGGCCTGGGAGCCGCGAGGCGAAGAGGCGAAGCGTGCCTGGATAGCGGCCTGGCAGCCATGGAGCATTGAGGCGCAGCGCGCCTGGAGTGCGGCCTGGGAGCCGCGAGGCGCCTGGCGTCTGGAGTGTGGCCCGGGAGCCGCGTAGCAAAGAGGTGCCTGGCGTTTGGAGTGCGCCCAGTGCTGCCGGCGGAAAGACGGCCGCTGGTGCCGGATGGTGGAGGTCTGGGAGGTCTAGGAGGTCTAGGAGGTCTGGAAGGTCTAGGAGGTCTGGAAGGTCTAGGAGATCTGGAGCCAGGCAATGTGGCACTGGACATCTACAATGGCTCCCTAAAGAAGAACTGAGCTACAACAAGGTTTAAGTTCCCTTCTGGCATTAATAAAGTATTTTTGAATTTGTATGCGTGCTGCAGGGGGTCCAGTAGGGGTCTTAAGATGGACTTCAAATTGTAACTGGTAAAAAGCATGTATGATGACTCCCAAAGTTCTTCACACTACAGTTTGTCATTCATTCATTCATTCACACACACACTCACACGTTTGGTGGTGATAAACTACACACATATTGTAGCCACAGCTGTCCTGGGACACACACTGACAGGGGCGAGGCTGCCAGGCGCCACCGGGCCCTCCGACCACCACTAAACAGGCAAAGTGGGTGAAGTGTCTTGCCCAAGGACACAATGACCAGGTGATCTTTTTCCGGGCAGAGCAGGGAAGTTTAAAGGAAAACTTACCCCCCTCCCCGGGTACAGTCTGAGATTAAAAAGATAACATGAAAAATGAGAGTGACTGGTGGACTAAGGGGGCGTAGCATTCTTTGCTGTAACTGACATGTCACTCTGATTGACACACGCGCCAGAAAGGGACAGTTGAAATGGAGGAATATGTAGACGAGCAGCTCTGATCCATGATGTTTTGAGTCGGTAGTTTACCTGCAATGGCTTGGTGGCGTAGAATGGGGCTCTTCTCTAGTGGTACATTGTTGTTAGCTCCAGTAATATAATGTGATTCTGCAAACAGGTGCAGCTGCGCGCGGCTGCACTACCGTTTCAAGCCGATGGTTTGTACTGCAGCCTCTTAAGCAGCATAGAATGAGCCCTGTCCCTTTGTTGTATACTGTTCTTGATCAAAGCAAAAGCTAAATTTGGATTAGCTCATGTAATATCTGTGACTCAGCCTCATATGCGGCTGCAAATGTGACTGCTGCACATTATTGTCTACATAAAAACATGTTTCAGATTGTCCAAGGTATAAATGAAAGTGTCCCGGCATGAAGAGAAAACCATTTAGTAATGTGCTAAAAGCATGTTTTCACACAGTCACAAACACTAAAATGAACTCTGATAACGTGTACACTTTCTGTTCAAACTCACTCATTACTGAGCCGAGGTGTGACTGAGACCGAGCTCTTTTATACTCCATAGCGGCAGAATCCTGACGTCACGTTCAAAGAAAATAAGGTCTCAGCCAATAGCAATGCCTGATTCAAACTCAAGTGCAGTATAACATTTTAACCTGAAGAGGGTGCTCCATCAACGGTTTTTGGTATAAAATGAATAGTTGTATAAAAATGTGCTAAAATACCAAAAACAAGACCCAGAAATGTAGGCAGGACTATTAAACACTCCATTTATAGAGCAAAAATAAAGTTGATTTGGGGGTAAGCTGCACTTTAACAGGCGGTTTAACACCAGCCTTTCCAAGGATTTCATGACCACATACATCAGGGCGATTGATCTATTGTCATTTAATCCCTGGATGGAGGATTTTTTGGGGACTGGGATGATAGTGAAGGTTTTGAGGCATAATGTGACTTTGCAAAGCTCTAGTGAGGTGTTGAAGATTCTTATGAAGATGGGACGAAGTGTTCAGCACAGGAAGAAAACACCCTGTCTGAACCTGGAGCCTTACTTAGCTAATGTTTCCTGAAGAGCTGAAACACCTTGTCCTAAATTATATTTAGAGCTTGTGTGTGGGTAGGGAGGGGAAGTGATGGAGGAGAACAATGGGTGATATCCATACAGGTGGAAGGTGTGACAGATAGACGACAGTCTCTGTGCTATAGTTTCAGAGTTGTGTGGAAGTCTTCACCAATCACCCAGATTCTACAATATTTTACTTATACAATATTTGCTTCCAAACTATCTGAAATCACGTTGGGTGTCCAATCCCATGTTTTGGTTAAAAAGTGGTCCAGCTTTTGAGAGTTGCAAAACATCCCACAACTATAGTCTTCAGAATATTTCTGCAGAAGACAGGACTGAGGATAAGTCATTTACTATTCACATTAATAAACAAAAATTAGGTGAAATATTTTTGTCGTACAATACAGAAAAACATTGCTTTAAGTGGACAGGTACGCCACAGAACAGTTGCAATTATAATTCAGTATGACTGTGATGACTGCTCGGTACAAATTTAATCTTTTCCTGTGAGTGACGTTTTTAGCAAGGAGCACACGAGGTGCTCATCAATGTACTCACACAGGTTTGGACCCTTCAAGTCTCAACCAGTACTGTTGGACTGTTTGTTTGGATCATGATAACCTGTTATAGATAGAGCAGCTTCAAATCTCATTGTACCTTGTACAGTGACAATAAAGGCTTTTTCTTCTCTTCTCTTCTCTTCTCTTCTCTTCTCTTCTCTTCTCTTCTCTTCTCTTCTCTTCTCTTCTCTTCTCTTCTCTTCTCTTCTCTTCTCCTATTCTACTAATTTATCACTGTGAAGCACTTATACTTACCAGCAATGTCATGATTTACTAAGGCCAGACTCAAATGCTGAAAACCCAGACCACACTGCGTTATAAGAAAAAGGTTTATTTACAGGGATTAGCGGATTACAAACAGTGACAGTGATTGTGCAAAGCGATCATCTGGAACAGAGGGAGAAGCAGGATAGGATCTTGATGACCGAATGGGGAATATTGCTGAGAGAGATGGCTTACGTGATCCAGAGTCCAGAGAAGTACAGAGGGGGAGCGGAGCCGGAGCAAGCAGAACCAAGGAGCAATGACGATAGAAGGTCCGGTTTCGGGCGAGTGAATTCGTGAGCACGCAGGGCTTGTGAGAGAGTGGTAGCAATGATCATAGATGGCAAGATGTTCCAACAGGCACAGGTCCAGTGAAGTCCAGGTAATATCCAGTGACGTAAAGACTCGTGATAATCCAAAACATACAACAACCTTCGGGGTGAAGGAGAGACAAAAGACAGATTACTAAATACACTACGCTTGATCAACAACACTATGATACGTTAACTATGATGGCACAGTCACCCAAGTTGAAACAACAGCCTGGTGTTGAGTTGTTGCTGAGCCCTGTCTTTTAACCAGTCCAGATAATGAAGGTGTTGAACAACAGCTGTGCCTGTTGGCAGTCCAGAATAATCAGTCCTGATGCCCGCCACCTGACGATCTGTAGAGTCAACAGCAGTAGGAACAACACACTAGAGGGGAGGGGAGGAGAGGTGGAAAAACTAGAAAGTGGGAAAATATAAAATAAACAAAACCAAAAACACAGACCCGCTCCAGACTCCTAACAGTACCCCCCCTCAAACGTCTGCCTCCTGGCAGATCCAGGTGCTTTTCCAGGTGGTGTGAATAAAAGTCTGTGATGAGGGTAGGCTCCAGAATGAGGGAACGGGAGACCCAGGAGCGTTCTTCTGGGCCGTACCCTTCCCAGTCTACCAGGAACTGCAGACCCCGACCCCTCTGAGGAACATCCAGGATTTTATTGACTGTGAATGCAGGGGCGTCATCGATGATACATGGTGGTGGAGGAGGTTTTCCCAGGGGGAGACAAGGGACTAGTAGAAACAGGCTTGATTTGCGACACATGGAAAACGGGGTGTATCTTAAAGGATGCAGGGAGCTTTAAACGTACAGATGCCGGGTTAACAATACTTTCAATTTTATAGGGTCAAATTAATCTAGGGGCCAGTTTGTGTGATACACATTGAAGAGGGATGTCATGTGATGCGAGCCAAACCTTTTGACCAGGGGTGCAGTTCGGGGCCGGGGTCCTTCGACAGTCGGCCCAGTGCTGATTCTGCTCCTTAGTCCTGAGCAGCGCGGCTTTGGTATGGGACCATGTCCACTTCCTGGGAGGGAAACAGGGGGGGAGATAACCCAGGGCAGCTTCAAAGGGGTGAGACCAGTGGATGTGCAGGTGTGTGTATTGTGTGAATACTCGATCCAGACAAGGTGAGTGCTCCAGATGCTAGGGTTTTGGGCAGAGACACACCGGATGGCGGTCTTGAGCTCCTGGTTCGCTCACTCCGACTGACCGTTGGACTGTGGGTGATATCCAGATGAGAGGCTCACAGAGGCCCCCAGAGCGTTGCAAAAAGCCTTCCAAACCTGTGACGTGAACTGGTGACCTCAATCAGAAACAATTTCAGAAGGGATGCCATGGTGCCGGGAAACATGATGGATGAGAAGGTTAGCGGTTTCAAAAGCAGAGGGAAGCTTGGGGAGAGGAACAAAGTGACCCCATTTTGAAAATCGATCAATTACAGTGAGAATGACAGTATTACCTTCATATGGGGGATACCAGTGACGAAATCCAATGCGATATGTGACCAAGGGCGGCTGGGGGTTGGTAGTTGGTGCAACAAGCCCGCAGGAGGTCAATGAGAGGCCTTGCTGCAGGCACAGGTGGAACAAGCCTTGACATACATAGTCAGTGACGTCAGCGTTCATGGAGGGCCACCAAAATCGAGCCTTGATGGACGAGAGGGTGCGCTGGATGCCAGGATGGCACGCCAGCCTTGATTCATGGCTCCAAGTGATTACCTCACCCCGGAGATGCTGAGGAACAAAAAGCTTGTCTGCGGGTGCATTGGCCAGCCCTGGGTGGGTGCTGTGAGTGGCTCTGACCTTTGACTTGATCTCCCACTCCAGGGCTCCAACCACGCAGCGAGCAGGTACTACAGTCTCCGGGTCCTTAGTTGAATCTGGGGGATAGAACTGACGAGGGAGAGCGTCAGGTTTTACATTTCGTGATCCAGGACCTTCATTTATCAATCGTTCGTACACACAGATCTGTGCGTTGGAACAATTCTAGACATCATGTGGTGTTTATCAATTTGTACTTATGTGTAGAAATGTTCCTAAATATAAGTACAGCTCTGGTCGTGCATACGCACAGCATCTAGTGGTAGAACATGGAATCAAAACTCTGAAGCTCTCAGTCACCCACGCGTATTCCTTATCCACAAATTATTTCTGACGCAATTAGTAATTATGCATGTTAATAAACAGCTTTGTTGCTTAACTGGTGGTCAATGTTATAAAGATAGAAGTATTTCAGATCGTAGAATGGCTGATCTTGTATTATTCATGGATTTGGCAGACCCTGCACTCCAGAGGGAGAACGTCTCCTGTGACCGTGTAGATGCTGGTTGAGTGCACAGAGAGGCTGCCGCAGATACCGCTTTCCAAATTGTAACTAGGTTTTTTATTCATTATGTGTGAAGCACAAGCAGCAACTGCTCCTTCTTTTCCTTAAGAGCCTTTATTGCTCTCTCTTTACGCACAGAGGACTCTTGCACCAGCTGTTTGACCCAGCTGCTCCTCCAGTGTGACAGGATGACAGCTTCTGTTTTGAAATAAATTGTATAAGCCTATTATTTACCTGTCTCCAAGCGCCTAATTGTTTCCTTTATTTATATAAAAAGTGTGCACCGATGCTCCTTGTTTTATCTGGTTAAGAAGGACGTGTTTCACTTTAAATTATTTAAAAAAAGGACATTTTGACTTGTCTTTGTCATGCCTGGAAGTAAGTATAGAACTCTAATGTAACCCAAACTTCAGACCAACACACGGGAGCCTGGTATTCAGTGCAACAGTGTTTAATATTTACAGTGCAGATCGTGAACAACAACAGGAGGGAATGAGACATAAACTGAAGATCCGGGACTGAAGCAGCTTGGCAGGAGATCTGACAGCGGAGGAAAAACAGGTTAGTGGTGGATTGATTGACAGATGAGATATGGCGCTGGTTGCGGTGCATGGAGGGAGGACTGAGGAATCAGCAGTGGTGGTGGTGCTTTTCCAGGTAGTGGTAGTGGTACAGATAATCCAGAGTAGACGATTAGTTTCCAGGTATGAATAGCGGTACAGGTAATCCAGGGTTGATGATTAGTTTCCAGGTATGAAGGTGAGGCAGGGGTGACAGCGATGTTGTTGTTCTGACCAGGACAGGTGCGGGAGATCCAGAGGGGACCAGAGACAGACCAGAGCCAGGGAGAGGAGACGGTCGTGCCGGACCACGAAGGGCTCTTGGTTCCGTCGTGGTCCGGCACGACCAGAGCCAGGGAGAGGAGACGGTCGTGCCGGACCACGACGGAACCAAGAGCCCTTCGGACGGCCCGGCAGACGGCCAGCGCAAAGGAGGCACTCAGGACCAGGACGAGGACTAGGAGACGGGAAGTACTTTGGTTTCTAGATTCGTAATCAGGCTTAGTTAGTCAGGCCACACGTTACCACGGTAAGGGCTGTAACAAACTGGCGTCTGTCTCCAGTTCCTCCCCTGCTTAAGTATCCAGCCACAGAGAGCTGGGTAACGAGCCACACATGGAACCACTGATCAGCTGCTGCCACGCCCTGCAATGAGTGGTTAGTCCAACCAAAAACACCAAACACCAGCTGCTGAGAACCTGACAGTCTTCATTGTGGACACTGGATGGTCCTACGTGTTCTGTTGGTGAAGATATGTTTTCACTGTCCCCATGTAGGGGAGAGCGGGGTAATGTGAGACACTGTTTAATGTGAGACACCACCTGTATCTGGGATAAAGAATACATTTGTGCCCATGTGACCATTTTTGTTTCCAAGCTCCTCCTAAGCTTTTTGACTGAAATTTAATTCCATAGTTGTTAGGTTTTTTCCTTATTCTATCAAAACCTTTCTGTTAGGTTTTTTCCTTCTTCTATCAAAACCTTCCATTATTATAAATATAAGAAATACGATCACTCAAGAAGTTTGGTCCAAAACTCAGCCGAGGAGAGGATCAGTGCTCGCACCATCTTTGCGAGACAGCCCTGATAACTCTGCTGGTCCCTCTTCAGCTCAGTGTCTTTATTCACTTAGAAACAGCAATAACAGATACCAGCAATAACAGATTCTTCCGCCTCTCGTTGTGAACAGACGCTTTCCAGCTGCTCCCTTATCTTTGTCCTCCCCCACTGTTCCTGCTTCTCGTCTCGTCTCTGTGTTTCTCTGTACTGGCTGCTGCAAATTGAAAATTAGAAAATGGATCTGGTTTCGTGGTCACTCAACGCATTGGACAAAGTTTTCTCAAACTTAAGGCTGAAAAAGGGGGAGCCGTCATGCCCGGAGTCGACCCTCCCGGCTGGGTTTACCATGGATTCCTGGGGCGAGGGGAAGATGGTATGCCTGTCTGTTCTGGCTGTCGAAGATGTGGAGGATGTCTACATATTTGGATTATTGATCGTTGGGTACCTGCTGATCGGCGCTGGTGGTTACCTGATGTATCTACAAATTCTAAAGTTATGGATGTTATGGGCTGGATCTGGCAACACTTGGACTAAAAGATTCGGAGATCAGGATCGCAAACTGGATGCGGTCTCGGAGCAGTACCGCGACCAGCTGGCTGTGATTCTCGAACAGGACAGGGAATGCCAGGTTCGAGACAGCAAGCTGGCTGACGGGGTGCTGGAGCTGAATCGTAAACTGGGCGCGCTGCTGGATCTCACTGGAAGGATTGGTGCCACCTTGGAGAAGTTGCAGTTTCGGCTCGGAGTGGAGAAGTGATTGATTGATTATTGGTACTATGCAATTTGGCCCTAATTCGGATTATTCGGACTTTTTTTTTCCACAATAGTGCACCATATGGACAATGAGAAGCTGTTGCAATTCTTCAGCTTCGACTTAATCTCTGTTATCTCATTTCGGCTGGCCTCAAAGCCAAAACACTGAATTCCTCCTGGAACAGTAAGCACCGAGACACACATCCCCCCTCCTTATCCGTGTCCACCGGGCGCCAAAGACTGTGGAAGACATAACATCTGCGTTGTCCCAGAGACGGTGTCCTTGATAACTCTCTGCACACAACCACATACACTGATTACATTCACATCCTCAAGAAAGTTCTCAACATGTCTCGTGAACATCCCCCCCCCGCTGGAGGTTTTTATTGCTTATATCAAGCGCCCCCTCTTGATGGGGCACTGGGTGTAGGGAACCTTTTTTTCTCCTCCCTCTGACCTTACGTGGTGTTATTCATCTTTTTTTTCCTAACACACAGGCTGATGCGTGCTTATGTATATGTATGTATGTATTTGTATGTATTCTCCTGTGTGATCTTGCTGGCCTGATCGAAGTGCGCTGGGTATACCGGCAGCCTGGAGAGTGAAGGTCAAGCTGTTCTCATGTCTCCTTGAATTTCCCTTCTGGGATAAATAAAGTATTTTTCATTTTCATTTTCATTCATTCATTCATTTTCATTTTTCATTTCATGAATCATCACTCCAAAATCAGTGGAGCCAGTAGTGGCTGGCGCCTCGCAATTACCTTGGATTAAGAAAAACAAAGTGTTCTGAGGGAGAATGTGTAAGTCTGAGAACAGTAGCAGGTCAGATAACAGGGCCTGTGTGACTGCTGCACACAGGTCATGCAGGAGATTTCTTCAAAGTTGGTGTCAGGCATGAACGTGTATAATTATATGTTTTCCATTCTCTATCAATTCCCCCCTGAATTATACATGTGAGTGCGGTGTAACAAACAAGTGATTAAAAACAACTGTTCACAAAATATCTACGTGTTTGCCCCTTGCTTTCACATTTTCGACAACAGTGTCAGTAAGTGTGACAGATAAAACATGAGCATTCACACAGTGTTGTTACCATCTTCTTTAGCATCATCATCCTGTAAAGAAAGCAGTTGATAAGATACCAGGGCACTTGAAGTAGCCTTGATTATTACAGACTTAATGCATGGCTGTACACAACTGAAAAATATGCAGAAGAGCATTAGTATGACAATAAATGGCATAAAAAGCTTCAACAACATGTGCCACCAAAGTCTAACTGTGAGTCAGGCCCATAGGTTCCAAGGTTTGGGATGTGAGTCTCCTAGAACAGCCTTCTGAAGGTTCCTAAGGGAATCCATGTTGTCTTGGATGTGGGTGTCATTTTCTCCAGGTATTTAGGTGCAACAGGTTGTGCCTGTCATTACGCAAACGCCACCTCATTCAGCTGTGAGGGTGTCCAGCACAAACCGGTGTTGCAGAATCATGGCCTTCATAGCTTCGATCTTCCTTTCTCTCACTTTTTGTCCATCTTTCCAGAGCTTGTGTTCAGGAGGAACATCACGCCCCCAGATAGGATCGTGTGGTGAGAACACGACGAATCTTCTTTCTCGGTGATAATGGGCTTCGTAAACTTGTCTGGCACTGATTATAAGAGTGTGGTCACTTGACGTCAATCCACAAAAGCACGTTGAGTCCTTGGAAGACATGTTGCGTCTGTAGAGGATGGGTTGTTGAGCCGATTTGGGCATCACAGAGCAAACATAACAACCACTCACATTCTTGTCGTCTGCGAGCATTTTCTGATACTGATACCAGAGGTTTGGACCACCATGAGGGTTTGGATGTGATGTAAGCCAGTTGTCAATCTTTTCTTGGTATCCTTGTCTTTTCCGAAGGGTGGAGCTTCCCGTCCCATGTGGAGGAGACAGACACCACCATGTAGTCAGACATACTACAGCCACAACACAACAGAGAATCCACCTGGCATGTGGAGATCCCATTGTTGCTAGGCTACAGAGCCACCAGAGCCCCCAGAAGCTAGATGAACAGGGTGTTGTTGGTTTCTTCACCTGGGTTGAGATGAGTGACCACTAAAAGACCACCCCCCTTTGTAGCAGGACTTCACCACTGCCCAAATTAGGGGTCCAGCACTCTTTGCAGCTTATAGTGACTGAGATGTATCCAGCTGGGTCTTTCAGCGATCTTCACAGCTTTCAGCGTGGTTAGGAGCACTTGATAGGGTCCTTCCCACTTAGGGCTGGTCCAGTCTTTTCTTTTCATGACTTTGATAAAGACCCAGTCTCCTGGTTTCACCTTCTGGTCTTCCTGTAAAACAGAAGGAAAAACGGGCAGATCATATGTTCCAACAACTTCTTTCTGCCTCAGCACTCTTCTCATGGTAGGCATCAATCATGACTAAACAGTACTTATGGGGACCACTCTGTGTTAGTTCAATGAAATCCATGTACATGATTTGAAATGAATATTGTGGCTGAGGAAACTGGCCTCTTTTAGGTCTCATGTTTCCTTGTGGGTTGTGTTTTACACAGATGGTACAAGCTTCACAGACGTTTTTTAAGTAGGAACTTATTCCATAAGTTGTAAATTGTTGCTGTATTAGCGCCACTATCCCCCCTGTTGACACATGGCAGGGCCCATGCGTCACAATAGCAGCCGATTTAAATAGGAATTTCGGTAGTACTGGTTTTAAGGCAACTTTATCCTAAAGACTGTCTGTGACTCTGTTCACAGCTTCAGAAGTGAGCAGCACCTTATTTTGAATTCTAATCTTAAATGTAAGGTTTATAATTTACTAAAACACAATTGCTTCTTCAACTTTTTCCTCCTATTTTTGATTTGCCATTCAGGCAATGTGTATTTTTGTGTAACATTATTTTACCCAAAATATATATATTATTTTTTGTAATTATATTTTCCCCTGAGGCACACCTGATCCTGGATCTTTTTTTGTCAACCCATCTGTGTCATGTTGTTGCAACGGGGGTTTGTTTCGAGCTCCAAGGGCAGACCCAACTCCAAACACACACAGCGAGAACTGAGATCGGTTACAGTGCTTTATTATGTACAGTGCTCCAACAATAAACAATAGTTCAACTGTACACGTGGATGAACACAGAACTGGAACTGGTGCGGGGAAGGTTCAGTCCTGGTTGTGGAAGAGAGAGAGGTTAGTGACAGGTGGAGTGACCAGCTGCGGTGTGCGGGGATTGTGCTCTTTAGACTCACGGTGACGTAGTAGCCATCCGGTGTGAGGAGGGATCCACAGGCACTACCGCCAGAGTGGTGATCCAGCTGTCGGTGATGAGTGATGAGGTCCGGGTCCGGGTGCTGTCTTCACAGACGTGACTGTGGTAGGGGTGACAGCAGCGCGCTGACCGGGAAGGCGTGGATCCAGAGGAGACCAGAGACAGACAGGAAGCCAGGGGGAGAGCCAGTCATGGAGCTCACGACTTGCAGGAAACCCGTGGATGGCAAGTCCTCTTTACCAGTGGGTTGACGACCACGCAGAGGCACTTGAAGCTGGAGGAACGCTCCAGGACACGGGACTGAGAACAGGGAGAAAAGGCAGGTTAGTCACTACTAACATTAGTCTGTCATGAAGAATCTCTGGCCACTCTGTTACCACGAGAAGGTTGTGGAACAAACTGGCGTCTGTCTGTGGTTCCTCCTCATCTTAAATACCCAGCCCTCCTGAGCTGGGTAAACGATCCACACCTGTAGCCACTGATGACTGCTGCCACGCCCTGTAATGACAGTTAATGACAGGAGCAACCACACCACCCACCAGCAGCAGAGATCCTGACAATCTGCTGATTTTACCCATATGTAATTGCGTGATTTCTGTAATCCTAGGTTTCTAAAATTAATGACAGTTTTACAAGCACCTGAGTCACAGAGAAATGAAACATTTCGGCCATTTACTTCAAGGGTGATATAAGGCTCTTCTGTTAGAGCATTTAAGAGTTCCCAGGTTCCACAAATGTTAACAGTTTCTGTATGATCAGCAGGTTCGGATAGTCAATCATGATACCGATCCTCTGGGCCAAATGGGCCTCCATTCTTAGGAGCATCTCTGTTGTAGGCAGGTCTTTGTATTGTAAATCCTCCTCTGCCTTCTCCACCCCTCCCTCTTCCTCTACCGGAAGAGGTGGGGCAGTCCAGTGCCATGTGATCAGGGCTGACACAGTTCCAGCAGCCGTCGGGCTGCCGCTGTCTCCGGGACTGAAACTGAGATCTACCCTGATAAAGTTTTATTAGCTAACAGGAAACTCAGTAATGTAGCTTAATTTGTGTCAAATATCAAACTTTTAAAAAGATTCTTTAGAGTTATAATTTACACTTGTTCTCTAGTGAATGAGTTGGAATTTTAAAGAATTATTGTCTGTTAGTTTTGAATCACTCGCTCTCACATAACTTCTGCAGTGTTTTTGTTTCATGTACTGACTCAAAGGTCATAAAGCAGACACTTATCAGCTACAGCTGAGCAAAACTTCCCCATGAGAGCAGGACACAGACACAGATTTAAGCTTATTTTTTAGAAACTTTTGTTAAGACATACTAACTCAAAAGTGTATTCAGTTTAAAACACCTACAAGTCTACACAAATATTTAATATTTCCAATCAGATCCTGTAGATGAACATTATTAAAATTCAATTTAGTAAGTATTGTGTCTTGTACTAACAGAACAAGATAAACAAGCACAAAAATTGTATTGTAAATTTAGAGTACTTTCTGGAACCATAATAGCAAAAGTGTATTTTACTAACTGCCTATACAGTCCCACCTCTTGAGCCATTGAAAGCTTATGGGTGAAATATCAGTCGTTATTATCATTTCCAAATCAACCAAATCTTTGTCATTATATAATGTCTGTCAGACAGATGAAAGAAAAATCTTTTTGTCATATATTGAAGCATTTAAAGGTTTAGTGAGTGTGTTATAGTTTGTTATTAAATTAGAATAAAATTTTGTCATCTCTTAAAAGACGCCATCTCTTTTTCAGTTTTATTTTTAGTTATGTTGCTAGTAATAACACACATATGGGCTAAACTTTCCATCAGTTTTATGTAGTTCTTCGCACCAACTCCCCAATGATGGATTTTATTTTAATACGAGCTTGTTATTATTATTATTATTATTATTATTATTATATATGCAGGCCTTTTTTATATATATATATATATATATTTTATTATTTTCCTCCTCAGAATCAGGTAAACTAGTCTGTATGAAGTTCACTGATCAACTAATCATCTGGGATAGACACCTGATCTCTCACACTTTCATTACATAAATGTATAAAAGATAAAGAATCTCCACACAGCATTTTTCAGTCTTTTTAACAGCTCTAGCAGCCTGTCTCTGCTGACACAGACATGAGCACACACACACACATATTCACAGATAGACAGGACAGACACACACATGGTACCAGGCTTTCTCTTATACACAGAAGTTCAAAATCGCTTACACGGAACCAAATAGAGTGAATAGAGTACTGTGCAGTTTATGAATTTACTCTTTTGAGATGTGCCGATCTCAACTCCAATTAGAATTAGAATCACAACAAGAGCGACAGTCGTTATAACGCAAACAACAATTCTATCATCGGACGTCCACGAACTTGGTTTCAACACGTTTTTTTCCTCTTATTATTTCAACGTATTTTACTGTTTATTCTTACTGGTTACTCCACTTCCCATCTCTCTTCTGAGTCCTCAACTCTCTCACATTCCTTCTACGTTCAGATTCCTTCAGCCAGGCTCTAGCTGCTTTCCACTCTACCTCCTTTTCCTTTCTATCACCAGGTTTACAAGTAGACACCTTCACTTCCAACTGTAAAACAACTTTCTTCCACTGTTCAACTGACAACTTCCCGTCAACATCATATTTCTTCTGCCATTTCAACAAAAACTTAATATTTTCTGGATCTTTCAAGTCCATGTATTTCTCATCACCAGTCAAATCAGCAGTTGACTGTGAGTTTTCCATAGTTCCAACAATTTAGTGCTGTACAGACTTAAATATTACAGATGTCCGGCAACATCTAGCCCAATTATAATGACAGGAACCACAACAGCAATAACAACAGCCACATAACCAGCAATCCTTTTATCTCGTGGCTAGTCACTTGGTTTCGACACATTGTTAAAACTTTCTATGATCGTATAGTGGATTTTATGCAAACACAAATGCTTTGGGAGGAGTTATTGAAATACGTATCATAAAAACTAATGCCCAGACTTAGCATCATTAGGTATGATACTGTCAATAAAGGTCCTGTATTCCCAAACACAACTTGCTTCACTTTAAAACACAACTCATACACCACAACAGCTTAATCAAGGAAACCAGCACTTCTTACCCCTTGTTGAGTGATGTATTCTTCTCGCTCGGATCGCGTCAATTCCACGTTGGCGGTTGAGGCCGACCTATCGAGCTGGCCCAGTGAGCAATTCAGCCCCCGGGACTTTCCACCAGGGTCCTATGACTCCTGGCCGCATGCGGTCTTCAGCCGTCGTCCTCTTCCGTCAGCGATGGAGTATGTTGCGAAACGGGTTCACGGCACCGAGAAAATGTTAGGTTTTTTCTTTATTCTATCAAAACCTTTCATTATTATAAATATAAGAAATACGATCACTCAAGAAGTTTGGTTCAAAACTCAGCCGAGGAGAGTACCAGCGCTCGCATCATCTCTGCGAGACAGCCCTGACAACTCTGCTGGTCCCTCATCAGCTCAGTGTCTTTATTCACTTAGAAACAGCAAAAACAGATAACATGAATCATCACTCCAAAATCAGTCGATCCAGTCGTGGCTGGCGCCTCGCAGTTACCTTGGATTAAGAAAAACAAAGTGTTCTGAGGGAGAATGTATAAGTCAGATAACAGTAGCAGGTCAGATAAAAGGGCCTGTGTGACTGCTTTCACACAAGTCATGCAGGAGATTTCTTCAAAGTTGGTGTCAGGCATGAGCATGTATAATTCTAAGTTTTCCATTCTCTATCAATAGTGGTGTTATGTGGAGACTTTAATGCACATAACACTGTGTGGGGAGGAAATAAAGTTGATAAAAATGGGGAGGTAATTGAGGAGTTAATGAATGATATGAATTTGGTGTTTTTAAATGATGGTAGAAGGACAAGGATAAATATACATACAGGTAAAAGTTCTGCTATAGATCTTACTATAGTGTCAAATGTAATAGCAGGAAAATGTAATTGGGAAGTCCAGGGAAATAGTTTAGAGAGTGATCGTTATACAATTTTAACAAAAATTTATGGGGATAAAGAAGTAAATGTGGAAAAAAGAGAAGGGAGATGGATATATAAAAAAGCCAATTGGGATAAATTTAGAAATATATGTGAAAAAGAACAGGGTAGGATAAATATAGAGGAAGCTATAGAAACAGTGGAACAAACATGTAGGAAAGTAATAATTAAAGCAGCAGAAATAGCTATTCCAAAAAGTAAAGGAAGAGAAATAAAAGCATGAAAGAGTTAAAAACTACCACTACTACTAC
>SSNP01000259.1:381859-392618 GCA_006937955.1 Pachypanchax playfairii
GGAGAAGAGTTTGGAACATGATCTCATGTCACGTTGTGGTGGAAGCGCTAGGCGTCTTTCAGCGGCTGAGCGTAGCTGACGCGTGGGAATGTAGGTTTGGATGAAGTAGTGAAGGTAAGTAGGAGCTGTGTGTGTTAGAGTCTGGTAAGCCAGAAGCAGAGCTTTGTATTTGATGCGTGCTGCAACTGGAAGCCAGTGCAGAGAAATGAGCAGCGGAGTGACATGAGCCCTCTTGGGCTGGTTGAAGACCAGACGTGCTGCTGCGTTCTGAATCATCTGCAGAGGTTTAACCGAGGACGCCGGAAGACCGGCCAGCAAAGAGTTGCAGTAGTTGATGCGGGACAAGACCAGGGTCTGGACCAGAAGCTGTGTGGTATGGTCTGTCAGGAAGGCTCTGATTTTCCTGATGTTGCAAAGAGCGAATCGACATGAGCAAGCTACGGAGTTAACCTGCTCCTTGAAGGACAGCTGGTTGTCCAGTATGACACCAAGGTTTCTGGCGGATGTTTTGGGGAACAGCGTGATGGAGTCAAGCTGCACGCTTATCTGAGGAGGTAAGGAGTTACTGGCAGGACAGACAATGAGGTCAGTTTTGGACAGATTAAGCTGAAGGTGGCGATCCCTCATCCACGCCGAGATATCTGAGAGGCAGGCAGATATCCGCACTGAGAGGTATCGTCTGGAGGGAAGGAGAGGAGGAGCTGAGTGTCGTCAGCGTAGCAATGGTAGGAGAAGCCATGGGAGCGAATGATCTCGCCTAATGAGGTGGTGTACAAAGAGAAGAGGAGAGGACCAAGGACCGAGCCCTGCAGGACACCCGTTGCCAGCTCATGCAGACTGGACATCTGTCCATGCCACGAGACTCTGAAAGATCTTTCCGCAAGGTACGAGGTGAACCACGAGAGGACCGGCCCCGAGATGTCAAGCTTAGATAGCATCGAGAGGAGAATGAGGTGGTTGACGGTGTCGAAAGCAGCAGACAGGTCGAGGAGTACGAGTACTGAGGAGAGACCAGCCGATCTGGCAACCCGTAGTGACTCTGCAACTAAGAGAAGAGCGGTTTCAGTGGAATGGCCTCGCTTAAAGCCTGATTGATAAGGATCAAGTAGGTCATTGTCATGGAGGAACTGTGAGACTTGAGTGAAAACGGCTCGCTCTAGGATCTTGGACATGAACGGTAGGAGCGACACTGGCCGGTAGTTTACTACCTGGGCCGGGTCGAGCGACGGTTTTTTCAGCAGCGGAGTGACAGCGGCTTGCTTGAAAACTGAAGGAAAGACGCCAGTTTTCATGGAAGAGTTTATAATGTGGGTTATTGCAGGTTTGACGGCAGGAAGAATGCTCAGCAGGATATCTGTAGGAATCGGATCCAGAGGACACGTGGTTGGATTAGATTCCACTATGAGTCGGGAGACTTCGTCCTCATTCAGTAAGCGGAAGGAGCAGAGTGATTGACCGGAGGAAGGATGGACCAGACTGGGATGGTCAGGCTCGGAAAACTGATTTTTAATGGAGGCGATTTTGTCGGTGAAGTAGGTGGCGAACATGTCTGCAGTCAGCCCGGTGGGTGGCTGAGCAGGTGGAGGACGGAGAAGAGTATTGAATGTCTTGAACAGTTTTCCCATGTTAGGAGCATTGTGGATTTTGTTTAGGAAAAAAGCTATCTTGGCAGCCTTTAAGCAGGATGTGAAGCTAGAGAGCTTTTGCAGGTATTCGGACAAGTCAGAGAGATTTTTGGATTTGCGCCATTTCCTGTCAGCTGCTCTCAGACCAGCTCTGTGATCCCTCAGAGTGTCTGTGAGCCACGGACTAGGACGCTGCCGGGCGGCCAGCTTTGACACACGAGGGCAGACTTCGTCCAGAGAAGAGGCTAGTGAGGAGCAGAGCGTCTCTGCTGTGTCATTTACAGGCAGAGTTGAGAGCACCGAGTGGGAAGGGAGGGAGGATAGCTCCGATAGCTGCGAGGGACTGAGAGATTGAAGGTTTCTGCGGTAGGAGACAGTCTTTACTTTTGCGATAGGTACGTGAGGGATGGCGATGCTGAATTTAATCAGGAAGTGGTCTGAGAGGTGCAGCGGTGTGACTTGCACGTTACCTGCAGTGCAGTTTCTGGTCAGTACCAGGTCCAGTGTGGTGCCAGCTCTGTGTGTTGGGGGAGTTTGGACCAGATTGAGATTGAAGGAGTGGACCAGGGCCAGAAAGTTATGAGCTTGTGTTTTATCGATATGAATGTTCATGTCACCCATAACAATTAAAGGGGAGTTATCATCCGGAATGTCGGATAGGATTGTGTCCAGTTCATCCATAAATTGCTCCATGTTGCCTCCTGGAGGGCGGTAAATAACCAAAACATAGGCAGCGACGGGCTTAGAGATTCGTACTGCATGAAATTCGAATGAGGAGCAGGTAGTAGTGGTTAGCAAGGAGGAGAAATTCCACATTTTGGAAATCAGGATGCCTGTACCGCCTCCTCGCCCAGCAGGACGAGGAGTGTGTGTGAATTCTGCATTAGAAGAGAGGGCAGCCGGTGTTGCTGTGTTGTCAGGACGAATCCAGGTAGACTCGCAGGTCTTGACCCTCTGTGGTCTTAACCGATGTGGGACCAAACACGCTGACGCCTCGCTGACGCTCAGCCTAATGTGTCTGGCTATATACCTAACAATCACACAGTTGATTAGCTAAGCTAATTGCAACAGGCTGACACCCGTGTGACCGCCCCAGTATTACGTAACCCGCGTCACCAGTTTCGCCCGGAAGTAAACAGTGACCGAACTCAGCTCACCTGAATTATCTGCTACCTTGCTCTACTGAAATCCCTGCTTGTTCTGCCGTGAACAGCAAGTTACTCGCTTTTAAAAGGGATTTTATTTTCCCCTCAAATCACGTGACCCGCATCATGACTCCTTTCCCGTATTTCCGCCCCAGTATTAAGTAACCCGCGTCACCAGTTTCACCCGGAAGTAAACAGTGACCGAACTCAGCTCACCTGAATTATCTGCTAAGATAAGATCTGTGAAGAAATGCGTCTCCAGCGTCTCTCTCACAGGAAAATTTCCACTCCCTAAACGCAGCTGATTAGAATTGCTACTGATGAACTTGGCATGCATGGAGCAGAACCACTGCAGAAAGTTGTGTGGAATGAAGTAGATGGTGGTAGACACGAGTGAATTAATTCCATGTGTTGGTATAAAGTTGAACATTAATTTCTAATAAGGTCTATCAATTAGGAAATACAAACTCTTTGTAACAGGTTTTGATGACATTAAGTTTCCTGTTAACTAACAAAATTTTAATTAGATTAAATTTAGTAAAATTGTGTGTTTTTATCCCAGGACTCAAAACAAATCTATCAAAATGTAAAATTGATAAAAGAATGAAAAAGCTAAAACAGTTTAGATTGTCATTAATCTTCATGTATCAAAGTTCAGTTCTAGTTTGTGTTTGAGAAACGTCCAATTACATAAAAAGAGCAGGCGGGTCTGAAGTTTAAGTTTCTGTTTTCGTTTAAATTTGGAAAATAAAGTACATTTGAATTTTCTTGATATATGTACATACTGCAACGATGGACATTGATTTTCTCATGTATCGAAATTTTGATTTGATACGTTTTAAGGTTACATGCAATTAAATCTAGACATGAATCTGATTAATTTTTGTAGGTATTGTTTTCTGGACTGATTGAAACATGTCAGTTCTAATGGAAAACTACAAAATAATTTAAAAGAAATTAATTGACTGTGGCAATACAAAAACTGTAATTCTGTGTGTTGGTTTGAAAAAAACATTTCCATTGTTTTCTTTAAATACAAAATTCAAATGATAATTTACTGAGCTGATATTAAAGGCGATATACCCGATTTCAAATTGACTAGCTTAGAATGTTATCAAATGTAAACAAAGTCACGGAACTCTCGCCCCTCCCGTCGGGTAGAAGTCCTAAGCCACGCCCCCAAGGTCTGGAATCTTTGGACAAAGAAAGAGTGTAAAACACCGGTACGCAGTTCATCCAAGTACCGTAAAATGGCAGAATCACCGGTAAGTGATAAGAATTAAGGCTTTTCATAAGTTTTTCAGATAACATAAAAACAGTTAATTTCAAAGTTATTTCCAGGATATCAGTCTCCAAGTAAATGAGCTTAATTTTAAAGCTTTTATGTGACATTCATATGGTTTTCCATTTTACATTAATGCAGATTTGAATCCTTTTTACCTTTGTGGGAAGCGCTTTTGGCTGAAGACGCACGTCGTGTTGAGGAGCGTCAAGCAGTAAGGGTCGCAAATAAGAAGGTAAAAATGAAAGCTGCTTAACATGTTTTTTTTCATGCCCATTAAAAATGTTTTAACACAGCATGGATAAAAATATGTTGTGAAGATTAAAAAAAAAAAATGAAAAAATTAAGTGGTTCTCGTGTATTTGTCTAAAAACATTAACCAATCATATTTTTCGGGCCGAATGGAATGTTTGTACAGTACATTGTCTCCCGTCATATGGACATTTGCATTTATATTGCTTCTGGGCTCCAAATAAAATTACACATTTTTCTTTACAACACCTCTGCTGCAGTTTACGTAACAGCAGGAGAAACAGCCACTGGCTGGTTCCACGTCAGGTTCAGGACAAAGTAACAAATTTGGAAAGAGAAAAATGCCATTTGAATTTTCAGAAAACAAACAATGAGAGTCCTCGGACCCTGACGTTGTAGGACCGTCGCGGATGGCGACGTCCTCGGACCCAGGCGTTGGAGGACCGTCGCGGACGGCGATGTCCTCGGACCCAGGCTTTGGAGGACCGTCGCGGACCGCGACGTCCTCGGACCCTGGCGTTGGAGGACCGTCGTGGACGGCGACGCCCTCGGACCCTGGCGTTGGAGGACCGTCGTGGAAGGCGACGTCCTCGGACCCAGGCGTTGGAGGACCGTCGCGGACGGCGACGTCCTCGGACCCTGGCGTTAGAGGCACGTCGCGGACGGCGACGTCCTCGAACCCAGGAGGAGGCGCTGGACCCTGGCTTTGGAGGCACGTCGCGGAAGGCGACGTCCTCGAACCCAGGAGGAGGCGCTAGAGGACCATCGCGGACGGCGGCGTCCTCGGACCCTGGTGTTGGAGGCACGTCGCGGACGGCGACGTCCTCGAACCCAGGAGGAGGCGCTGGAGGACCGTCGCGGACGGCGACGTCCTCGGACCCTGGCGTTGGAGCACCGTCGCGGACGGCGACGTCCTCGAACCCAGGAGGAAGCGCTGGAGGGCCGTCGCGGACGGCGACGCCCTCGGACCCTGGTGTTGGAGGCACGTCGCGGACGGCGACGTCCTCGAACCCAGGAGGCGGCGGACCGCAGTCGACGGGACCCACAGGCGGACAGCAGTCGGCGGGACCCACAGGCGGACAGCAGTCGGCGGGACCCACAGGCGGACAGCAGTCGGCGGGACCCACAGGCGAACTGGAGGCGTCGAGACCCTCGGTGGAACTGGAGCCCGGTCTGGAACCCGGACCCTCTGGAACCGGGACCCTCCGGAACTCTCGAACCGGGACCCTCTGGAGGACTGGTAACCGGCGCGTCGGGACCCTCTGGAACTCTGGAACCCGGCGCGTCGGGACCCTCTGGAGGTGGAGGGGAATCCACCTGGACCCCCTCGGAGACACGGAAGGGTGGAGGGGCGTCCACCTGGACCCCCTCGGAGACACGGAAGGATGGAGGGGCGTCCACCTGGACCTCCTCGGAGACTCGGAAGGATGGAGGGGCGTCCACCTGGACCCCCTCGGAGACACGGAAGGATGGAGGACCCGAAGCTGAAGCCCCTCCACAGCGTCTGCGGCGGCGGGGTCTGCTGCTCGGCTGTGGCCTCAGGAGCTCAGGCTCGGCGGAACCGGCTGACAGGCACAGGGCTGGCGCAGCGGCACATGCGGGCAGGCACGGGGCTGGCGCAGCGGCACATGCGGGCAGGCACGGGGCTGGCGCAGCAGCACATGCTGACGGGCACGGGGCTGCTTCTGTCCGTGATGTGACGGGACTGGGCAGAGGACTGGTTGGACTGGGCGGTTGCGCCACAGGACCTGGTGGTGGCGTCTTGGACGACCACAGCTGCAGGAGCGCTCCTCCCCGGGCGGTGATTACCTCAGTGAGGAGGTGCCGGTAACGGGGAATGAGCGTCAGATAGCGGCTTCCCTGCAGCGTGTCAGCAGCCAGTTCCAAGGCTGCACAGATGTCCGAGAGGTCCTGTGACTGCTGCACCGCGCTCAGGATCTCCACCAGCCTATTATCCAAATACTCAATCCCCCCCTGGTCTCCGTCAAGCTGGAGGGAGGGAGAGAGAGCTGACCCTGCTGGGTCCATGGTGTGGTCAGAGTGTTCTGTCAGGATCTGAGAACTCGGGGCAGGACCCAAGATGCAGGGAGACACGGGGAGACTCAAAACTCAAAATTAATATTTTTAATAATAAAAATCAAAGGGGCTGACAAGCAGCAAAACACTTACAGTGGGGCAAAAACGTATTTAGTCAGCCACCAATTGTGTAAGTTCTCCCACTTTAAAAGATCAGAGAGGCCTGTAATTTTCATCATAGGTATACCTCAACTATGAGAGACAAAATGAGGAAAAAAAATCCAGAAAATCACATTGTCTGATTTTTAAAGAATTTATTTGCAAATTATGGTGGAAAATAAGTATTTGGTCAATAACAAAACCTAATCTCAATACTTTGTTATATAGCCTTTGTTGGCAATGACAGAGGTCAAACGTTTTCTGTAAGTCTTCACAAGGTTTTCACACACTGTTGCTGGTATTTTGGCCCATTCCTCCATGCAGATCTCCTCTAGAGCAGTGATGTTTTGGGGCTGACGCTGGGCAACACGGACTTTCAACTCCCTCCAGAGACTTTCTATGGGGTTGGGATCTGGAGACTGGCTAGGCCACTCCAGGACCTTGAAATGCTTCTTACGAAGCCACTCCTTCATTGCCCGGGCGGTGTGTTTGGGATCATTGTCATGCTGAAAGACCCAGCCACGTCTCATTTTCAATGCCCTTGCTGATGGAAGGAGGTTTTCACTCAAAATCTTACGATACATGGCCCCATTCATTCTTTCCTTTACACGGATCAGTCGTCCTGGTCCCCTTGCAGAAAAACAGCCCCAAAGCATGATGTTTCCACCCCCATGCTTTACAGTAGGTATGGTGTTCTTTGGATCCAACTCAGCATTCTTTCCCCTCCAAACACGACAAGTTGAGTTTCTACCAAAAAGTTCTATTTTGGTTTCATCTGACCATATGATGTTCTCCCAATCCTCTTCTGGATCATCCAAATGCTCTCTAGCAAACCGCAGACGGGCCTGGACGTGTCCTGGCTTCAGCAGGGGGACACGTCTGGCACTGCAGGATTTGAGTCCCTGGCGGCGTAGTGTGTTACTGATGGTAGCCTTTGTTACTTTGGTCCCAGCTCTCTGCAGGTCATTCACTAGGTCCCTCCGTGTGGTTCTGGGATTTTTGCTCACCGTTCTTGTGATCATTTTGACCCCACGGGGTGAGATCTTGCGTGGAGCCCCAGATCGAGGGAGATTATCAGTGGTCTTGTATGTCTTCCATTTTCTAATAATTGCTCCCACAGTTGATTTCTTCACACCAAGCTGCTTACCTATTGCAGATTCAGTCTTCCCAGCCTGGTGAAGGTCTACAATTTTGTTTCTGGTGTCCTTTGACAGCTCTTTGGTCTTGGCCATGGTGGAGTTTGGAGCGTGACTGTTTGAGGTTGTGGACAGGTGTCTTTTATACTGATAACGAGTTCACACAGGTGCCATTAATACAGGTAACGAGTGGAGGACCGAGGAGCCTCTTAAAGAAGTTACAGGTCTGTGAAAGCCAGAAATCTTACTTGTTTGTAGGTGACCAAATACTTATTTTCCACCATAATTTGCAAATAAATTCTTTAAAAATCAGACAATGTGATTTTCTGGATTTTTTTTCCTCATTTTGTCTCTCATAGTTGAGGTATACCTATGATGAAAATTACAGGCCTCTCTGATCTTTTTAAGTGGGAGAACTTACACAATTGGTGGCTGACTAAATACTTTTTTGCCCCACTGTACGTAGACGACACTCTCCCAACTCAAACAGAACTGACACACCCTTTTATACAGACACCACACAAAGGAAAGCAATCAACACGAATGACAAACACCTGGAGAAGAGAGGGAGAGGGAAACGAGGAACAGCTGAGACACAAGGAGAACTGGGAGCACAGAATATAAACACAAATCAAAAAATACACAAGAAACACAGGAGGACAAGAAAAACAACAAAAAACTCTCACTCTGAACATGAATCATGACAGTCCAGGCCGTCCACAAATCTTAATATCTCAACAAGAGCGTCTTCTGATGGAATGGGTTGAAGAAAATTGCCATGCAAGTTCACTGCAGTTAGCTAAAGCTATACAAAGCCAAACTGGAGTGAGCATTTCCCGTGACACCATACAGCGCACACTGCAGAGGAATGGTATGCATTGTTATTGTCCATGAAGGAAGCCTCTCCTGAAGCCCATGCACAAAAAAGCACACCTAGAATTTGCTAAGGCCCATGCTGACAAAGATAAAAGACTACTGGACTATACTCTGGAGTGATGAGACAAAAATCACTGTTTTTGGAACTAATGGTTTCAAAACTGTGTGGCGTTGTAAAGGTGAGAATTTCAAAGAAAAATGCATGTTGCCTACAGTGAAACATGGTGGTGGCAGTGTCCATCTGTGGGGCTGCATGAGTGCTGCTGGTGTTGGGGAACTGCATTTCATTGCTGGTATCATGTCCCGAAATGAAATGGCCTCTTTAACACTGCTGTTACACTTCTGCATGTCTATGGCAGCTGCAGCATGACAGAGGAAGTGCTCTTAAGTTTGGCTCCTCTTCTCTAAAGGCGTCAGAGTTTACGCCCGCTGTCTGACACAAGGTTTAACGCCAGTGGCGAGACCTTGTGCCATCTCAGTAAGCACCTTTCCCCAAGTTCGTAACGTCAATGTAAGTGCTTGTTTTCAAACCGATCGGTAGTTAAAGTTAGCTGCAGCTACTCCATTCATTGAGAGAGCCTGTACCTGTCAGAGGGCAGATGTGTCACAGCAAGACTGTTTCATTTGCCTTTTATAATACAAGGAGCCATCACACAATTTGTTCAGAAGGGAAGGGAGAGGAATTAGAGCACATATAGCTGTTTTTTTTTATTAAATGTTGTGCATCATTTAGAAAACACTTAAGTAGTTGTGATTAAAGGTTACATATTGATTAATTTTGTACAACACTACTTTGACAATATACAAACAGTTGTATGTTATTTACCTGTTAAGTTAGATAAGTGAATGGAGTTCAACTTACTGCTTCCAGATCAGGAGAATGACTAACCATGTTACAAAATAGTAATTAGTGGAATATCCCCATGAAGTTTAGTGTTTAATCTTTGCACTATTTTTATGTGTATTTTAGATTTTATTTATTACTACAATGTGGTAGTGGGCTTTACTTTGTGAGTTTTATTTTACTTGAAGATTCTACCTAGCCCAGCCACTATTTTGCAACCAGCAGTATTTGCACCTTTATTCTGTGTACAGTTTTTTTATTTTACTTTATACATTTTTAAAAAATATTTAAATCTGTTTTTTCTACTGTTCTGAAACAGTTTGCACATGTTACTGTTTTTAGTTTTTATATGATCCTATATTTAAAGTTCAATAAATATTAAAACAAAGATGTTTTGACTTATTTAATTTATATTGCACACAGTGAGTCTTCAATTTCCTTTTACGAATCAGTGCGTTGCTAAAATCTACATACAGTGGGGCAAAAAAGTATTTAGTCAGCCACCAATTGTGTAAGTTCTCCCACTTAAAAAGATCAGAGAGGCCTGTAATTTTCATCATAGGTATACCTCAACTATGAGAGACAAAATGAGGAAAAAAAATCCAGAAAATCACATTGTCTGATTTTTAAAGAATTTATTTGCAAATTATGGTGGAAAATAAGTATTTGGTCAATAACAAAAGTTAATCTCAATTCTTTGTTATATAGCCTTTGTTGGCAATGACAGACGTCAAACGTTTTCTGTAAGTCTTCACAAGGTTTTCACACACTGTTGCTGGTATTTTGGCCCATTCCTCCATGCAGATCTCCTCTAGAGCAGTGATGTTTTGGGGCTGACGCTGGGCAACACGGACTTTCAACTCCCTCCAGAGATTTTCTATGGGGTTGAGATCTGGAGACTGGCTAGGCCACTCCAGGACCTTGAAATGCTTCTTACGAAGCCACTCCTTCGTTGCCCGGGCGGTGTGTTTGGGATCATTGTCATGCTGAAAGACCCAGCCACGTCTCATTTTCAATGCCCTTGCTGATGGAAGGAGGTTTTCACTCAAAATCTTACGATACATGGCCCCATTCATTCTTTCCTTTACACGGATCAGTCCTCCTGGTCCCCTTGCAGAAAAACAGCCCCAAAGCATGATGTTTCCACCCCCATGCTTTACAGTAGGTATGGTGTTCTTTGGATCCAACTCAGCATTCTTTCCCCTCCAAACACGACAAGTTGAGTTTCTACCAAAAAGTTCTATTTTGGTTTCATCTGACCATATGATGTTCTCCCAATCCTCTTCTGGATCATCCAAATGCTCTCTAGCAAACCGCAGACGGGCCTGGACGTGTCCTGGCTTCAGCAGGGGGACACGTCTGGCACTGCAGGATTTGAGTCCCTGGCGGCGTAGTGTGTTACCGATGGTAGCCTTTGTTGCTTT
>SSNP01000259.1:393802-410628 GCA_006937955.1 Pachypanchax playfairii
CTATCTTTCTGGGGTCCGAGGGTTCTTGTGGGGACCAAAGCCTGGTCCCCATGAGGGGGACTCCCCTTTTTAGGGTTAGGGGTTAGGTTTATCGGTATGGTGTGAATAGAGTTTTAGTTAGTCTTAGGGTTAGTTATAGAGCAGTAATGGTTAAGGTTAGGAAAAGGGTTTGGGTTAGGTATAAATCTAGTTACTAAAATCAATGGAAGTCAATGGACAGTCCCCATAAGGATAACAAAACACACTTGTGTGTGTGTGTGTGTGTGATACTGTAGTGTGAAGCGCTTTGGGGGTCGTAGGACCTGAGTAACGGCTGAGTTAAATGAGCAAATTACCTGATAACTTGGCTTTTGTTGTCTGGTATTTTGCTCATTTAACTCAGCTGTGTTGGAGCAAGGAAACATCTAAAACACTGCCTTAGAGCCACTAAGAAGCTATTAACCCTGTAAGACCCAACTTATTAAAAAATAGGCAGAAAATTCTGATTTTTTGGAACTGGGATGTTTACGAAGCCTTAGAACAAAAATCACAAACGTTTTTTGCTGTATCATGTTATTTATCATAGATTTTTTGTATCACATTTATTACATTGGCCGTCTTTACGGTTTAATTGTAATATAAAAAATGAGTTAATAATAATGCATTCATCCATATAATAATGATGATTTAACCTGAAAAAAAAGGCAAGTAGATCATTTACTGGGAGCAACCATGTTAGAAATGATCAAAACTATGTAGCAAATATGATACAAGGGGCATTATAGGGTTAAGCTACTGCAGAGAAAACAATCCTGGAGTTGCCCCTTGCTGCACAACAGCACAAAGGAAAACAATTCAGGGATTTTGAAGACCTCACAGGAGATCAATTGCTGTGCTTCAGCTTCCCTTGATAAACTGCATAGTGCACACTTCCTAAGGAAAGCAGGAAATATTTCAAAAGACTACTCACACAGGTCCCACAACATTTTCCAACTGCTGAAAAGCAGTCACTTAACTTAATTACTGCCACACTGGCAATCACATTTTGAAGAGGCTGTCCAACATGGTACTGTACATATTACAGTAAAATCTAATGCGGTGAGAAGATGGTGTGGGTAACATTGGTTGTATAAAAAAAATACAGTCAAATACCGTAAAACCAATATAATTTAGAAAATAACTTATATGAAAATGTTGCCATACCGCCCAGTCCTCTATTCTATTCTATTCTATTCTATTCTATTCTATTCTATTCTATTCTATTCTATTCTATTCTATTCTATTCTGTATCTGGATTGCAGAGATGAAATTTCACTGCAGCATCGCCAGGATAACCATTTTTTTGTAAAAAGAACAGCTATCCCACCTTTTTTTCTTTCGCCCCTCCTGTTCAAATCTAAGTCTGCCCGTATTATTTGAAAGTCCGGCAGAAACACACTGAAGTCAGGGATATGCTCTTTTAGCCATGTCTTAGTGAAACACGCGATACTACATTTCCAATACTCTGGCTGGGTTTTCAGCTGAATTTCAAGTTTAATGACCTTGTTAACAAAAGATCTCCTTTGCTTTATATTTATGCTATCTTCTTTTTAACTCATCAGGGCAGGGTTTTTCCTGGCTCAAATTGAGGCAGAGGTGGTACCATCCTGGCCATGCGCTAGCACATGCATACTATGTGCATTCAACTGCAAAATATTTTTTAGTTAAGCGTTCTAATTAAGGATGTATCGATACTGGTATTAGCCCCGATACCATCTAATGTACATGTATCAGTTAAAGTTAACAGATACTATGAACTGATACTTAAAATATGATGAATCTGCAATAAAGTCATTAAAAATGGCTCATTTTTCTCTTCAGATTTTAGTTTTCTGGTCATTTCATATTTTACTTATGTTAATTTGTCTTAGTTATGTTTAATTAGTAAAGGCTGATGCCTTTAGTCTCTTCAAGAAAGGTATAATAAATTTAATCAGCCAGTACTTGTCAAAGCCACTGGCTCTATGTTTTTGAGATCTGGAAAAATTACCAAAAAAATAACGTTTTAAAATGTTTAAAAAAATTAAATCACGTACATGTTGACTTTGTGTTGTGATGCTCTGATCTGACTTGGAAACGGACTAACGTACACTCGCTTCCCTGACTCTTCCTGTCCTGCATTCGGACCCTTGGCAATCTCTACCTGGGAACTACGTTCAGACCTGGCATAATGTTCACATCTTGTCATAACCATGAATTAATACCCTTTAACTGCCTAATTTGTCTGCACTGTTTCACCTGGAATCCTGACTCTCCTCCTCACTTTATAAAGTAGCGGTTGATTTTCCCAGCCATATCTGCAACGCTAAAAACCATTAACGTTACTCTGATATGGAGGAATTGAAAAAAAGAATTAACATGACATGCTTGGATACAAAGAAAACTGTTTGACGAGCCGGGGGGGAAATCAGGACACCAATAGCACCAATTAGCGGGGAAAGCTATTTTTGATCTTCTTTTTCTGCTGCTGTTTTAGCCCTTTCCAATGCACCGCTGCTGAAACAGTGGCGCAACGCTTCAACTGCAGGTACAATAACATATAGCTGGGGGCAGAGTGAAATCAGGCTGAGGCGGCACAAAAATAGCTGGAAGCGCCCGCCACGCAAATTTGAACGCAGGAAAAACCCAGATTCAGGGATTCAGGGTGTCGATTATAGTATTATTTGAGCCTTAGAAATGTCCATTAGCTGCTCTTTTTTGTAAGCATGTCTCTAGTTCCTATGGTTACGCATCTTAACAAGTGACAAATTAAGTAATATCCTTCAATCAGCACAGCACCCAAATCAGAATAAAAAGTAATTCACAAAGAGTATTATTTACAGAAGAAAAACAAGCAAGAAATACTCAAAAAGATTTTTTTTTAAAAACTGCTAGCAACAACGTGTGCCGCACCTGACTGACCCAGAATCTACACGTGGTTTCCCAACTGCTCCACCAAGCTCGTCACTAAGAAGCAGCTTGGTATGTATGGACAGATCATCTTAATCAATCAGGATCAACCTTTTCCTTACACTGTTTTATCGTGTAAAGTGTAGCGACATGGCGGAGGGAGAAGCACCTTTGAGTGATTTAATAAGCAAAAGAAACGGCAAGTCTGCTGTATGGGAAGAATTTGGGTTTCAGGCTGGAGATGTGCACCAAAAACAGGGTTTGTGTAAAACTTGTCGAGGAAACACTTATACCAACACTTAAAAAAATCACCACAAGCATTTGCATGAGTGTTTGGCGAAAAAGTCTAATGAAAAATCCGGCGAAAGTGATTTAAAGTCATTTATTATTTATATAACTTAAATCTTGTAAAGTTTAAGTTTTGTTGCTTCTGTTTTCTATACAACAGTCAGACATTGCTTTTAGTTCTTGAATTGCAACAACTACCTCTTGTCAAGGACTTTAAAGAATATACATGCATGTTTTATTAATAAACGCATTTGAAAATTATTCTTACCCTTAGTTTTCATCTATAGTTTAAATACACAGCATTTACAAAGACATTTAATGTTTACAGGTATACTTTTTTTGTCATGTCTGTAAAGATTTATACTGAATATTGTAGAGAAGCCTATTTTGTAGAAAATCGTGAATCAAATTGAAATCGCAATATCAGCCAGAAAAATCGCAATTACATTTTTTCCTAAAATCATTCAGCCCTAGGGTGCACCCAGGACAGGTGACCAGACCATCACTGAACCAAATACAGACCAACAATCATGGAAACACACAAAGACTTAGCACCAGTTTAAACTGATATGCATGTTTTTGGACTGTGGGAGGAAACCAGGGTACCTGGAGAGAAAACCCACCAATGTACGAGGAGAACATGCTAACTCCACACAGCGTGGCAACAGTGTGAACCCCCTACAGCACTGTGCCGCTAAAATAAAGTCACAGGATATTTATCCCTCTTTTTGGTCTGTTTTAATTTCCTTAAAACTACTTACGATCCCATCTTCCCCTTGAAGTCAAAAACATCCTTGATGTTGCTGGTGTTTTTCTTCCAGCTGCAAATGATCTCCTTCCTCCCCATCCTGGCTCTGACACTGCTGTAGAGACCTACAGTAACAAGTGACACATTTTCATTTCATTATCAGGAAAAAAACAGACATCAAGCAGCAATTTACACTACCATGTGAAAAATTGACATAGTAAAATAAATCTTTTGGAAAAACTCAATTTTCTGGTGAATGGAGTCATTACAGCCAATGATTAAATTTAAATGGGAAGAAGTCACTTTAAACAGTGATCAGTTTTTCCTGCTAAAACTTGAAAATCTTTGGCAAGAAATGTAAACAAACCATAAAGAAATGCTTACTTTCCCTTCATAATAATTGTAATTATTTACAGTCATCCTGCAGACTACGTTTTGAAAAACTGATGTAATTGTAAATAACTGAGAAGTAATAAATCTTCAAGTGAAAGGCGTTTTTATTAATGGAAGGTACCATGTTTAGAGAATGGACAGTTGGATGACCAAATTTTTTTTTATTTCTGTTAAAGCTGAAAAGGATACAGGCTAAAGTCTTTTGAATATTAGTGGATTTGGACACTGGTGCATTTTTACTGTGTAAACAACAGTGTCTAATGCAGTTCAGTTCACACTCAGTAAGCCTGTCAGTTACAATGGATTCACAGTGCAGGATTAGAGGAATAAATAACCAGTTAGTTAATCTTCCCATTCATCCCTGCAAACCTCTTTCCTTCGTATGCACACCAGTCCCTGAGGTCTGCATAGGAACAGTTTACAGTCCACAGCCAGATAGGATAAACACTGAGTTTTCTTAGTGAGCATCAGCTGTATCATTCAGTATTCTCAAATTACAAAGTTCCTGAAGTAACTTTGGCAGGCCTGTCATACATACGGACTAGGCGACAAAATGAAGACGTTTAAAAACATTCAAAACCTCTATCAGAACTTAGACAATAATAAAGATTTTTTTTTCCGCTATTAAAAACACTGTAGAAAAACTAATTGTCTCCCAGTAAAGGGAGTTACCTGGCGAAGTTTACCTTTGAAGTTTTAGTTGCAAAAATCAATATGTGGACATGAGAAAAATATGAGGAACACGCTCGACGCCAATGTACCAAGTGAACGAACACAGTTCCTAGGAGCACTCTGAAGACAGCCGTGCTTTAAGAGGATTGCAGGTTTTCATGTAAGGGGCGGATCTTCGATATGGCGCATTCAGAGACTGTTGGAAAGTACGAGACATAATCATGCTGTCTAATCAGCATCTTAATATGGCACACCTTTGAGGTGGGATAGATTATCACCGCAAAGGAGAAATGCTCACTATTACAGATTTAGACAGATTTTTGAACAATATTTAAGAAAATGGTTATTTTGTGTATGTGGAAAGTGTTTTGGATCTTTGAATTCATCTAAAAAAATGGGAGCAAAAATAAAAGTGTTGCGTTTATATTTTTGTTCAATGTACCGTATAATACATATATGCACTTACATGGTGTGTCAGACAGCATTTCAAGCTATCTGTAGACTGAACTGGACCAAGGTGAGAATAGAAAAAAATTGAAAAAAAGTTTTACTGAAACAAGGTACTAAAACTGTTTCAATTTTCATCCACCTTGATTAAAAGAAAAGTTCAAGTTTATTTATTTATAAAGTGCCAGTTCATGACAAAGTAATTTCATGGCACTTTACAGAAAAATCAACCAATTAATAATAAAACATTTCCTATCTAAGGAACCAGCCGATTGGGTTGAATTGTTAATTCAGTGCAATCCCCCGTCCTGAGCAAGCACGATTGGCGACAGTGGAAAGGAACGACTCCCTTTTAACAGGAAGAAACCTCGACTCAGGATGGGCGGCCTTCTGCCTTATGCCGGGCGGACACTGTGCGATTTTAGAAATCTGACTGTCGGGGAAATGCTCCCACTGCACGACCGGGTTTGTCACTCGTACTCTATTTGACCCTACGACATGTGTACTCATACTGTACGTCTGCTGTCAGCCACGATTATTGACAACCACGACTACTTGTCTGCGTCAGTCGGTGTGTGACGGCACGACGTGCTCAAGTGTGAACAACAAAAAACAAAGGGTCCTAGTTGGGTTAGGGTTAGGGTTAACCCTATGACAACCACAGCGTGTCTGACAACAAGATGGCGAGCAGGCAGAAAGTTGTTGCAGTTGTGTGCGCTGTTTTGTGCGCTGAAACTAAAAAAAAAAAAGAAAAGGATTTGGGTATGTGAATGGTTGAGGAGACATGGTCAGTATGGGATGTCCATCCTTCATCAGGAGCTTGAGGTAACATTAATGTTAAACTATATATTGTTTTACAGTTGCTATGATAGTTTCACGTTAGCATTAGTCAGCCAATGTTGCTCCACGGGTGTTCTTCTGCGCAGGTGCGAACGTAGAATCGTGATGTAACACCGCTCACACTGTACGAGCTACAGTGAAAATTTCTGACATGCCAGAAGTTTGATCGGGAGGACGCAGCATTATTGTTAGAACGTAGCAGCAATTAATCCTACCTCATGAGTATTCTGTATGGCTGTATGGCTTACGACCTCCCGACCGGACATCCCGACGCTACGATGTTTCCACGATGACGCAGCGTGGTCTGCGATGGCAAAATCGGGGGGGAAATCCCTTCGAAATCGCACAGTGTTCGCCCGGCATAAGCCGACTGGGGTCTGAGCTGACAGGAAAGAGACAGACAAACACCAATGGATTTGAGCCAGTCGTCATGTCTATAGAAAGATAAACAGAGAAACAGTTAATGGCAGCAATAACAATCAAAACTAACATGGAGAGTAAAGAGAGAGAGCAGAGAGAAGAAATGCGGTCAGTGTGTCCTCCGGCAGTCTAAGCCTATAGCAGCTTAACAAAAGGGAAAGCTCAGGAGAACCCAAGCTAACCCTGACTATAGGATTGTGCAAAAAGGAAAGTTTTAATCTATTCTTAAAGCTACATAAGTTGTCTGCCTCACGGCTAAAAAGTGGAAGCTGGTTCCACAGGAGAGGAGCCTGATAAATGAAAGCTCTTCCTCCCATTCTACTTTTAGGCTGTATTCACACCTGATAGTCCGGAGGACTCGGTTCGATTGGGGACCAAAATTGCAACATTGTTGCTGTTTTTAGTTGGTGCGGTTTGGATTAAAACTGCACTCTATGAACGGAACCAAATAACCTTTGGAGAATGTTACATCCCCGCCTGTGGTGACGCTGTGGAGTTTCTGCACTACTTGTTACTGCACTTCCTGGCGCTGCTGCAGGAGAGTGAAACATAAACAAACATGGACTAACAGCAGATTCTGGTGGTTTTGGAATCTTTTATGTTTGGTGAATGTACCAGATCAATATTCTGCAGCACTGGACTCAGAATGAGCAGATAACAAGACAGAGGACTACACAAGGCGGCTGAGACGGCTACACAATATAGTCCACTTCCTGCTTTTGGTGCGGTCCCTGAGTGGTTGCATTCACACTTGCAATCGAACTGCACCGTTTCTATTGAACCGTGACCCACATTTTTAGGCAGACTAGAGTTCGATTGTTTTGTCTGAATCGGAGTTCGGTTGCCCGTTCACACCACCCCAACCGAACCGGACTTTCTGTGCAAACGAACTAGAGTTCGATTCAAGCGGACTAAACAGGGCTGGCGTGAATGCACCCTTAGAAACTCGAGGAACTACAAGCAGACCTGCAGTCTGAGAGCGAAGTGCTCTATTAAGAACATATGGAACAATAAGATCTTTAATATAAGATGGAGCTTGGTCGTTAAAGGCCCTATACGTCAAAAGTAAAATTTTAAACTTTATTCTAGATTTCATAGGGAGCCACTGAAGTGATGCTAAAACAGGAGAAATATGATCTCTCCTTCTAACTCTCATCAGAACTCTGGCAGCAGCATTTTGGATGAGCTGGAGGCCTTTAACAGCACTATTTGTCATGTTTTGTGTTGGTTTGTTTCAAACCCCAAGAGTGACCTTTAGCTCCAGACACACACAGAGACTGTAATCAGGTGAAGGTGATTTAATATATACAGTGATCAGAAATGTGCAAAGCAGCAGGAGACAATCCTGGAACTGGGGCTGAGACACTGGAGGAATCAGGATCCGGGATGAGGAGAGTTGTGAGGAGGGGTGTGATCCGCCAGCAGTGGTGGCGGTGATCCCATGAAGATGATGGTTGTATGAAATCTAGAAGTGGTTGTAGCGTCCACGGTGAGAGTTGAAGCAGGGGTGATAGGCCGAGCAGGAACCGGGGCAGGTGTGGACGTCTGAGGGGACCGGAGACAGACACGGAACTAGGGAGGAAGTCGTGGAACACACGACAGGGGAACCTGTATGATAGAGAATGGAAAACATATAATTATACACGTTCATGCCTGACACCAACTTTGAAGAAATCTCCTGCATGACCTGTGTGCAGCAGTCACACAGGCCCTGTTATCTGACCTGCTACTGTTCTCAGACTTACACATTCTCCCTCAGAACACTTTGTTTTTCTTAATCCAACACTGTTAGAAATTACCAGATTTTTACAATAATTAACTGTATTTTTTGACAGTAACTTGCTGTAATTGAGTTCCCCTGTAATATCCCAAATGAATACCTGTGAAAACTACAATCTTTTTGGATTTTACACCATTTAACTCTGATTTTACAGTAAAATCCTGCTATAAAAAAAACCCTGATTATATCACAACAAGGTCTGTAATATCACAGCAACACAGTAAAAAATGCATGGATTTCACAACAACGAACAATGTTATTACAGTGAAATACTGTGTTGAAATATGCCGGAAGTCACGTGACGTAACGGAACTTGGCAGTAGTTTGAACTGAAGACGCCGTTTCCCTCATTTTTCTCCGGGCTGGAAGGTAACCAGCATAACTTTGTCTTCAACACTACATCCATGTTATTTTAATATGCTAATATTTAAGTTACTTTCAAATGAACGTTTATGTAATGAACGTTTATGTAATGACAGTTCATATTTTGTTCGCAAATGTCCGGCATTGTTGAACGTTCTGTTTCAGCATTTGCTAAGTGCTACAACAAGTGCTAATTTGCTAAAGTCGTAGCAAAAATAATAGCTAGCAAGAAGCTCGAGCGAGAGTCTGAGGAGGTATGCTACATTTAAGTGTTCTGCTACATATTCGAGTAAAGTTGCCAAGCTCGATTCTGCTATCATGAGTGGTCTTTCGGCACCTAGACACTGGATTTCCCTGTGCTAGCCGAAGCTAACGTTAATAGGGCTTTGGCGTCATTACTTGGCAGGCCGCCGTGTTGGCGGAGCACTGCGCACTGTGTACAGAACATGTAGTATTGATGTGCTATCTAGTTGTGTGTCTTTTTTAATGAGCGTTAATTTGCGTTATTCTTTCAACCGTGAAACAGCTGCTGTGGTACGGGGTGCACGCAGCATCACACAATGCCATGTGGAAATATATCGTAGTAACGAAGGTAGTTAATGTTTCACAAACATTCCTGTGGGTGTGTGTGTGTTTTATTTCAGTATAAGGATAATTATAATGAATAATAATTGTTAAAATTGTAAATGCACTGTACATTGAGTGAGCAGTGTCAAAGTGCTACAGAAAAAAGAACACATAGGGCTGAAACAAAAATACAATGATGATACTATCTTTCAAAAAACTTTATGCACAGGAGCATTTGTTTTTTCTTTTTAATTTACAGTACTGCAGTATTATCCCAAGTTGACTCCAAAGCAAAAGCGGATTTACAGAAAGGTAGCTGATCTTAGCAGGCTAATCACCAGCTGGTTTATGGGGCATATAGTGGCCCCCTGCATCAGTAGAGATATGCCACATTGATTAGCTACTCCTTAGCCAAGCTTGGACAGGTAACCATTCTGCAACAACAATTTTGCTCTCAGGTCAAGTTTTCACATGGGATAATATTGCATTACATTCAAAGGTGATGTAACTCAAAAGATGTCCATAAGTTTTTATCTTTTGTTTCTCAAACCAGCATGCACAGATTTCTTGTTTTTAGAACATGCTCATGATCATAATCTGCATTCAAACTTAAATTTGTATCATCGGTTCCCTTTGAGTAATTTCTCCTTTTTCTTCTTTTTCTAGGTTATCAGAGAGTGAGGCTAACCACAAGGTGAGGAGAGGAGAGGAGAAGAGAGGAGGTGAGGAGAAGACAAGATGGAAGATGAGAGGAGAAGAGAGGAAGTGACGAGAGGACAAGATGGAAGATGAGAGAAGAAGAGAGAAGGTGAGGAGAAGACAAAGTGGAAGATGAGAGGGGAAGTGAGGAGAGGACAAAATGGAAGATGAGAGGAGAAGACAAGATGGAAGATGAGTGGAGAAGAGAGGAAGTGAGGAGAAGACAAGATGGAAGATGAAAGGAGAAGAGAGAAGGTGAGGAGAGGAGAAGACAAGATGGAAGATGAGAGGAGAAAAGGGGGTGAGGAGAAGACAAGATGGAGGATGAGAGGAGAAGACAAGATGGAAGATGAGTGGAGAAGAGAGAAGGTGAGGAGAAGACAAGATGGAAGATGAGAGGAGAAGAGAGGGCAAAGCATATTGACACTTTGACATTGACCCTTTTCCAAGCAAGCATGTTAAGATCCTGTCTCTTATNTATATCGTAGTAACGAAGGTAGTTAATGTTTCACAAACATTCCTGTGGGTGTGTGTGTGTTTTATTTCAGTATAAGGATAATTATAATGAATAATAATTGTTAAAATTGTAAATGCACTGTACATTGAGTGAGCAGTGTCAAAGTGCTACAGAAAAAAGAACACATAGGGCTGAAACAAAAATACAATGATGATACTATCTTTCAAAAAACTTTATGCACAGGAGCGTTTGATTTTTCTTTTTAATTTACAGTATTGCAGTATTATCCCAAGTTGACTCCAAAGCAAAAGCGGATTTACAGAAAGGTAGCTGATCTTAGCAGGCTAATCACCAGCTGGTTTATGGGGCATATAGTGGCCCCCTGCATCAGTAGAGATATGCCACATTGATTAGCTACTCCTTAGCCAAGCTTGGACAGGTAACCATTCTGCAACAACAATTTTGCTCTCAGGTCAAGTTTTCACATGGGATAATATTGCATTACATTCAAAGGTGATGTAACTCAAAAGATGTCCATAAGTTTTTATCTTTTGTTTCTCAAACCAGCATGCACAGATTTCTTGTTTTTAGAACATGCTCATGATCATAATCTGCATTCAAACTTAAATTTGTATCATCGGTTCCCTTTGAGTAATTTCTCCTTTTTCTTCTTTTTCTAGGTTATCAGAGAGTGAGGCTAACCACAAGGTGAGGAGAGGAGAAGAGAGGAGGTGAGGAGAAGACAAGATGGAAGATGAGAGGAGAAGAGAGGAAGTGACGAGAGGACAAGATGGAAGATGAGAGAAGAAGAGAGAAGGTGAGGAGAAGACAAAGTGGAAGATGAGAGGGGAAGTGAGGAGAGGACAAGATGGAAGATGAAAGGAGAAGAGAGAAGGTGAGGAGAGGAGAAGACAAGATGGAAGATGAGAGGAGAAGAGGGGGTGAGGAGAAGACAAGATGGAGGATGAGAGGAGAAGACAAGATGGAAGATGAGTGGAGAAGAGAGAAGGTGAGGAGAAGACAAGATGGAAGATGAGAGGAGAAGAGAGGGCAAAGCATATTGACACTTTGACATTGACCCTTTTCCAAGCAAGCATGTTAAGATCTCAGCAGTGTAGTAAACACAGGTGTATATGTGATTATGGCCTTGTTCTATTTATTCATTGTCAATTTAAACAGTCACAACAAGTCATAAAAATGCTGAGACGACATGCTCCAACTAATAATTATAACTGTCCCTAATACTACTGTTACTCTGTGATGCCCACTCCTAGGTGTGTAAGGTGGGGCCCAACAGATTTGCCAGAGGGGGAGACTGTGGCAACGTTGGAGAATATGAAGAGGGATCTGCAGAACATCTACTCAGGCATGCTATTTACTGTCTTTTTGATTAATTTTATTTAATGCAAATTTGGGTGAGTTTAGTAACTGGTCAAGATCTGAACAATGTCTGTGAGGTGGCTGCTAGACCAAATTGTTACTTGGGTTCTAACAATACATCTGTATGTCTATACACAGAGGAAGGAATGAGTGGGGCAGAGAGAGCAGAACCAATGAGGAAAAAGACATACGTCATCCTGCGGAAATACCTGAACAAAGTGCCTGCCGCCACGATATCCGAGATCAAACAAGAGTGGCCATTTCTCTTCTCTCAGAAATGCCTATTGTCACACTTTAGCCTCTTGACAGACATTGATGTCCTCCACAAGCTTCAGGAGGCAATTACTCGAAGTGAACAGACCATCCTGGACTTTTGTGCAACACTGGACAACACCAGTATCCGTGGTGTTCTGGACTGCTGCGGTCCAGAGTCTGACAGGATTTTTTTTAATTTAAATATTTTAAAAGCAAAATGAGTGATTATATTAAACACTATTTATTACTTGTATGATTGACACCCTCTGGTCAATGAGCGATATTTATCCTTTTACATTAAGTCCATGTTATTGTGTGTTACTATGTTACAGCCTTGTGCCACTGCTGTGGACATCAACACTGCGGAACTCCCCAGCAACCCCTGTTTGATCATTCAAGGTAATGTTACATTGATGTAGTATCAACATTTTTAACTCAGTATTTTGTTTGGATTCTAGAAATATACATGACCATGTTTGGGGTTTTTCTGGTTGTGTTTGAAATTTATCCCCCACCCCCGTTTTTCTGGCAATTTCTTTCCATATCAGGGTTCCGTTTGTCCATGTCATGTCCTGCATTGCAATATGTGCTTCCACCAGCATGCAAACAATAAAAATTATAATCGTAATAACAATTACATTTGTATAGCCCCTTGTATCTGAAGATCTCAAAGGGTTCATAACACATATTGTTGTATCTGTTCATTTCAGGTGACATGATGAAGCCTTCTGGGTGGCTTATTTCCATCGAGGGACATGTCGTGATGGGCCCAAACCCTTTGTTTTTACACGGAATAGCTGCTTTCTTCAGCAGCTACAACGTCTTCAATCTCGAGTATCCTGCTACTGGATCATCAACCCTGGAGTTCATTCAAAGGTATTATACACACACACACACACACACACACATATATAAGCATACATACATATGTATGTGTGTATATATGGAGGACACTTCAGCTTCCAAGATTTCTCTCTGAGTAATGATGAGAAATTGTTTAATGTACGGTTGTGTGTGTATATATGTATATATATGTACATGTATGTATGTGTGTATATATATAGATATATAGATATATGTATGTATATGCTACAACATTTAAGGTTTTTCTATTATAGATTCTTAAGTGTACAAAAACCAACAAATGGTGTACTGTATTCGGTATCCCAGGTATGTTATTATAATATGATTTTTACTGCAAATGAATATCAGTTCTAAATATTGGCTATTGGTTTTAAGGCATCGGCCCTAAAAAAAAATAGGTCAATCTTTATATGTACAATTTAATTATACCGAGATAATAATGATAACCGTGATCATTTGATAATAATAATCATAATATGAAATTTTCATACAATTACACCTCTAAAGTCTATTCGGTTTTGATATGGGAAAAGCACAGGTGAACACTTTGATAAATGCTGCCTCCAATACATAAGTCTAATTAAAATTGAAATTACCTTTGCTCATTAACAGATGCTTCCTGGGAATAAACCCTGAAAGGGGTTCAAAGGCAAAGAGAAGGACGACAGTGAACCCTCGTGTGAACACCCTTCTAAGAAGGTGGGTAAGAAGCCCGGCACCCTTCTAAGAAAACTCATTGACTTTGAGTGGGCATCTTGAATTTTTTGCACGAGCTGTCAGGCTCTTGTTACACAACACTGTTGCTTGTGGACTCATGTTTCTGCACTATTGTTCTTCATTTTGAGATGTTTTTAGAAAAGTTTATAAAAATATAGAAAGTTGAATTAATTTCATTGTTGGAATTGTTTATTTGTTAATAAATATGCCATTTGGCTAACATTGACTTTACCTCAGAGTTGTTTGTTGGGGGTCTGGGGGTGATTGTACAATGATTGTAAGATTCATTTGCATTACTTTCACAGTAAATTACTAGGCAATTTTAGCATGGCATACACAAAATAAATTGTAAATTCACATTAAATTACTGCCAATTTGTACATTACTTTCACAATACACACTGTAAAAGTACATGGCCTTATTGTAATGATGCACAGCAAAATGTTGTAATTCCCCAGTAATGTACTGTAAACTCACGGTAAATACTGTCTTTTAAGCTGTAAAGATACAGTATACAGCTGTGCTTTTACAACTATGTATTGTAATATTACAGATGTGAAATTACAGTAAATTGCTGTGAGTATGTTTCACAGTATATTGCTGTAATCCTTTACTGTGAAAGTCATGCAAAACTTATCCAATTATTTATTGTAAATTCACAGCGAAAAATTTTACAGTGAAGGTAACTGCGAGGCGCCAGCCACTACTGGCTCCACTGATTTTGGAGTGATGATTCATGTTATCTGTTATTGCTGTTTCTAAGTGAATAAAGACACTGAGCTGAAGAGGGACCAGCAGAGTTATCAGGGCTGTCTCACACAGATGATGCGAGCGCTGGTACTCTCCTCGGCTGAGTTTTGGACCAAACTTCCTGAGTGATCGTATTTCTTATATTTATAATAATGGAAGGTTTTGATAGAATAAGGAAAAAACCTAACATTTTCTTGGTGCCGTGAACCCGTTTCGCAACATACTCCATCGCTGACGGAAGAGGACAACAGCTGAAGACCGCGCGCTGCCAGGAGAGTCATAGGACCCTGGTGAAAAGTCCCGGGGGCTGAATTGCTCGCTGGGCCAGCTGGATAGGTCGCCCTCGACCGCCAACGTGGACTTGACGCGATCCAGACGGGGAGAATACATCACTCAACAAGGGGTAAGAAGTGCTGGTTTCGTTGTTTAAGCTGTTTGGTGTATGAGTTGTGTTTTAAAGTGAAGCAAGTTGTGTTTGGGACTGCAGGACCGTTATTGAGAGTATTGTCAGTATTGTACGCACTGCCAACGTCCGCATCAGGTGTTCAACCTTTGCTTCGAGTAATGTCAAGTAGTGTCAGTGTTTTCCCTGGTGGACTGATGTCGTTCGAGCAGTATGCCTCTTCAATCCGTACTTCAATAACTCCTCCCAAAACATTTGTGTTTGCATAAAATCCACTATACGATCATAGTATGTTTAACAATTTGTTGAAACCAAGTGACTGGCCACGAGATCTAAGTATTGCTGTTTGTGTGGCTGCTGTGGTCGCTGTTCAGGTCCTTGTCATTGTAATTGGGATAGATGTCGCAGGACATCGGTAATATTTAAGTCTGTACAGCAATAAATTGTGTGAACGATGGGAAACTCACAGTCAACTGCTGATTTGACTGGTGATGTGAAATACATGTATTTGAAGGACCCAGATAACGTGAAGTTCTTGTTGAAATAGCAGAAGAAATATGATGTTGACAGGAAGTGGAGCGACCAGTAACAAAAACAGTAAAATCTGAAGAAATAATAAGAGGACAAACTGTGTTGAACCAGAGTTTGAGGACGTCCGATGATAGAATTGTTATTTGCGTTATAACGATCGTAGACTTTGTCGTGATTCTAATTCTGATTGGAGTTGAGATCGGCACATCTCAAAAGAGTAAATTAATTAACTGCGCAGTACTCTATTCACTCTATTTGGTTCCGTGTAAGCGATTTTTAACTTCTGTGTGTAAGAGAAAGCCTGGTACCATGTATGTGTGTGTCTGTCCTGTCTATCTGTAAATGTGTGCGCGCTGTCTATCTGTGAATATGTGTGTGTGTGTGTACTCATGTCTGTATCAACAGAGACGGGCTGCTAGAGCTGTTAAACAGACTGAAGAATGCTGTGTGGAGATTCTTCATCTTTTATACATTTATGTAATGAATGTATGAGAGATCAGGTGTCTATCCCAGACGATTGGTTGATCAGTGAAATTCATACAGACTAGTTTGCCTGATTCTGAGGAGGAAAATAATAAAATAATAAATATATGGATATATATATAAAAAGGCCTGAATATATAATAATAATAATAATAACAAGCTTGTATTAAGATAGAATCCTTCATGGGGACTTGATGCGAAGAACTACATGAAACTGATGGAAAGTTTGGCCTCTATGTGTGTTATTAGTAGGACGATAACTAACAATAAAACTGAAAAAGAGATGATGTCTTTTAAGAGATGACAAAATTTTATTCTAATTTAATAACAAACTATAACACACTCACTAAACCTTTAAATACTTCAATATATATAAAAAAAAACAAAAAACTGATTTTTCTTTCATCTGTCTGACAGACATTATATAATGACAAAGATTTGGCTGATTTGGAAATAACAATAACTACTGATATTTCACCCATAGACCTTCAAAGGCTCAAGGGATGGAACTGTTTAGGTATTTAGTAAACGACCTTTACCATTATGGTTCCAGAAAGTACTCTAAATTTACAATACAATTTTTTGTGCTTGTTTATCTTGTCCTGTCAGTACAAGACACAATACTTAATACACTGACTTTCAGTAATGTTCTTTTACAGGATCTGATTGGAAATATTAAATCTTTGTGTAGACTTGTAGGTTTTTTATAATGAATGCATTTTCGTTTTAGTTTCTCTTAATGCGGTCAGTAAATAAGCTGAATTCTGTGTCTGTGTCCTGCTCTCATGGGGAAGTTTTGCTCAGCTGTAGCTGATAAGTGTCTGCTTTACGACCTTGGAGTCAGTACATAAAAAAAAAAAAA